>NW_019379557.1:541982-561516 GCF_000648655.2 Copidosoma floridanum
ACAATCCACAAAACAGCCGACAAAATCCTTAGAATCATGGATACGTCGAGCCCAACTGTATGGACTCGTGAAAAAAAAAAAAAAATCTCTTGTCACGCGATGAAGGCACTGAACCGTTTGATCACTGGCAAATCAATCGAGCGACGAAACCAGTAGGCACGTCAACCCGATCGCGAGTGTATGCTTTACGGAGCAGAGGAGCAGCGCCGGGTAACGCGGTAGTCGTGCAAAGAACGCAAGCTTCGCGAATGAGGAGCGCGCCGTCGAACGCCCCGGCCTGATATCCATTACTTATCAGTCGTGTATGTATAACAAAACAGTACCACAGCCTACCGGTGGAGGGTGGGGGGTGGGAGGAAAAAAAGCTTCCTCCCTCCGTTGCGAATAACGTTGTTCCCTTTCCTTGTCGTTTGGCTGTTTTTTTTTTTTTTTTTTTTTTTTTTTTTTTTTTTTTTTAAACGTACTTTTACATTGTACTTTGATTCACACTTTTTTTTTTCAATCAATCGCTTTTAGCGACACATGAATTAAATAGCGTTTTAGGCGCTATTACGTTTGTTAGAAGTATCTTCCGTATATTTTTTTCATAGCACAAAGTGGGACAGCTCATAAAATAAACGATCCTCACATGAGCGATCGAGGCGATGGTGTCCTATTGTTTTACCATAAAAGCGTGTATAATCGATTCTGTCGCAATCGAGTTTTCAAATTTGATCAATTGATTGAGATGTACGATTGAACTCAGATTTGACATGGTACACTGTAGAATCTTTTCATCAAAAATGTCACAATCGAGAGAAGCACTTTGTGTCTCGTGATGGCAATCAATGTCGAAATACATGTAGATGGTTTATCAAATAACATGTTTTTCTCTACTACTACGAAGTTGATACGATTTCAAAGATATTCAAAACAGAGTACGTATACACTTGCACGTTAAAATAAAGTAATTACAATAGTATGTATAGGTACACCACGCGCCAAAGGTAGTAAATTTAAGAATGTTCCAGATCGCACGTGTACCTACAAAACATGTGACCTAAAAGTTTACACCCTCGCCCATTATTTCCCACGCAGTAATAAAGGAAATTCCACTTTGAGACGAGTAGTGGTGTATAGTAAAGGGAGTTCGCTGGAAAATCCGATGCAAATCAAAAATTTCCGTTTGAACGTGCGTCAATTGGGCCACGTACATTTACAAGGGTAGAGGAAGGAAAAAATGGTAATTATAACAACGAGTATGATCAGAAATACCATCAAAGGTATACATAGTTACGAATCCTCCTCTCGCGACCTTCTTCCCCGATTCTTCCTTCTTTTCCATTTTCTAGCTCTTCGGATGAAAGATAACACATAACATGATATACCCTTGCGTATCTTTTATTCCCCCCACTCTCTCCATTTGGGGTCAAGCCCCCGGGGTCAGCCGGCATCTCTGTTCTCCCGAACGAGCCTCCTTTTCTGCAAACAGACGCACGCGCGCCTTTGTTAAAACAAAGAAGAAAAAAAAAAAAAAAAAAAAAAAAAACAGCCAAACGACAAGGAAAGGGAACAACGTTATTCGCAACGGAGGGAGGAAGCTTTTTTTCCTCCCACCCCCCACCCTCCACCGGTAGGCTGTGGTACTGTTTTGTTATACATACACGACTGATAAGTAATGGATATCAGGCCGGGGCGTTCGACGGCGCGCTCCTCATTCGCGAAGCTTGCGTTCTTTGCACGACTACCGCGTTACCCGGCGCTGCTCCTCTGCTCCGTAAAGCATACACTCGCGATCGGGTTGACGTGCCTACTGGTTTCGTCGCTCGATTGATTTGCCAGTGATCAAACGGTTCAGTGCCTTCATCGCGTGACAAGAGATTTTTTTTTTTTTTTCACGAGTCCATACAGTTGGGCTCGACGTATCCATGATTCTAAGGATTTTGTCGGCTGTTTTGTGGATTGTTTAACGAAACCCTTCACATACACTCGAGTTAATTGTTAATTGTGCGCGGTGTACAAAGTCAGAGAAGGTTCAAAGTGTGTGTATAGCAGAAAAAGGATTAACCGGTGCATAGGACTGGCTTACCGATTGTTTATACACACTCTTTTGCGTAGCCAAGGATCTTTCAAAAAGAAGGAATTTGTTGTGTCGTGTGGATACTTACACACGAGTTACTTGGACTCGCATTGTAAGGAGAAAACAATCGCAAAAATGGTCCAGTTGAGGCGCAAGGTAAGAACAAACAACAAAGCAGATATTATTTAATAAAAGGGATATTGGGTCCTATTCCATTACATACATAGCACCAAAGATATCGTGCTTAGCAATTGAGATTCATATCCGAAAGCTCGATCTCGGGACTTTGGAACATTGCGTTCGAATTTTCAAATATGAAAGGACTCGAGCGCGCGCGAGCTTTCGTCTAACCTCACCTGAGCGTAAACACGTGTGTGCAGACATCGCGAAGGTATAGTAAACAAACATACTCCGGTTGACGTTTATTTTTATTATCGTCTGATAAAACGTTTGTTTTCAATGAAACAGAGCGTATACTCATGGGTGTTTCCCTCGTTCAATTATGCAATGATCGTACTGCACTCTTTGCGCGTAAATACGTGATTCAAGAGCACATACGTAAGTTTTCGTTTTCGACTTCTTACGCAACCCTTTTCTTTCCTCACTGTCTTCAAGACTCTTGCGATGTATTTTTTTTTTTTTTTTTTTCTTTCAAGAATACTTAACATAACTTCTTCGCATTTGGTATTTTAATCGGGTCTCATGTTTAACATAAGCGTGCGAATTCGCTTGGTATACGCAATCGCCGTAAATGATCATTGCAAATCATGCCGTTTAGGTAGATTTTCTACCCGTTGCTTTTTTTTTTTTTTTTTTTGTTAAAAGTCTTTTTTTATTATTATTTTTCGTTTCCTCGACTCTTTATTGTTGTTGTACTTACTAACGCACGTGTACACAATTGTGACTGATAAGGGTGTATAAAATTTCTGGTAGGCTCGACCACATTAATCATGTTTATACACTGATCTGGCTTTCTTATCGGGTTCTTTTGGTGTCATTGGGAGATAAGAGCCGATAGATTAAAATTTAAATACCAGAATGACTGTGTCAATTCGTTTTTGGTACAAACTCGTGGGCTAGTTTTTCCCAAACAATGACTCGTTATGTCAATATAAGGGTGAGTTCAGGAAGTTTAAAGTAACTAGTGTTTTGAAAAGATTTTAATGAAGGACTTTGTTTTGTTTGCAGCTCTTGTCCTACAGAGGTCTTCTAAATCAGTTGCAACCAAACGTGCGATGGAGTTCGTTTTTGAAAATCAAAGACGAAGAAATTGCTCAGACAGAAAGAACATTCAAGGTGAGACGCCACGGAATATATTGATAGGTTGAAACAATATATATGCCAGACTTGTGACTAATCGAGTAAATATTTATATTTCGCAGTATGCAGATCTGTCTGTGCGGTTTGCGGCACCTCATCAGTTGCAACCAAAGCCAAACGTGAGTGATTTGGCCTTTGGTAAATACTTCACAGATCACATGCTCAAAGTGTTTTACCACGAGGCTCTGGGTGGCTGGCAAATGCCCGAGATCACGCCGTTTGAGAATCTCGTTTTGCATCCAGCTGCCAAAGTTTTGCACTATGCCATCGAGGTAAATATTTAATGTGCAAGTTAAAGTTGAGCTCAGTCTTTCAAAGTCCAAACGTATAAGAGCGAAAAAAAATACATATATATCTAAGCAGCAAAGATACCGTGAACCAACTACATCAAGGATAGAATAAATATCTCGTACTTAATCATATTTTTTCATCTCACTCGCATGTGTGGTATCAGTTTTACCTCACAAGCAACTTTGGATGAAAAAATATTTGAAATATCGTACGACAATATCTTATTAGCCTTGTTTGCATTTAACTCTTCATGTGTACACGAAATTTCTTCCAAATTACACTTGAGTACGTAATTATTCGATACGACAAAAAACGAAATAGTACACGATATAGCGTAAAACTTTTTTTTTCCAAACCTTGGAATCTAAAACTCTGACAAATCTTTTGCAAAAAAAACGTATTAGCATTTAAAATCGGTATTCAGCTAAGCCGAACTTAACAACTCGACAAATATTTGAATGATCTAACTAACATAAGGTGCATTGTTTTCAGCTGTTCGAAGGAACAAAAGCATATCGAGGCATTGATGGCAAAATCCGCGTTTTCAGGCTCGACATGAATATGGAGCGAATGAACACATCGGCACAGAGGTCCGGCCTGCCGACTTTCAATGGCGACGAGCTCATCAAATGTATAAACAGGCTAGTTAGTATAGACCAAGAGTGGGTGCCCCACGCCGAAGGCTCGAGCCTGTACATTCGACCCACGCTGATAGGCATCGACGTAAGCATGCCCAAGTATACTTTGCGAATATAGAAAAAAGCCCCGCTCTGGTTTTTCCTCTCCACTCCTTCCATAGAGTTCTAGATGATCCGATATTCGCGCGTATGCTTATGTCATCGTCGTCACTGTCTCTTGAACCGACGATCGGTGGCGTTTCCTCCCCCCCGTAAGACCCATCCACTTGCTTACACCGCCTCCGTTCTTCGTTACCATCTATCTATACATTTCTCAATACCACTGATAATACAATGTGAGAATTCGTGGCGTGATACTCGTGCGCGCGTACATTCAATGTGTAAAAGCTCCCTTTTATCACACGTCACATACATATAAAAACATGCATGAAACTGAGGAGGCTCAATGGATCAGTCGGTGACGTATGGACTTTTATGTATGAGCAAAAAGAAAAAAGTTAAACACGAGGCCTTACACTGATAATCAATAGCACTCGTGCATGCCACATTTGTGTATTAATGGTAAATAATATTATTGTTGATTGTAAAATGTAACGTCATTAGGTATTCAGGGTGTTACGTTGTGGAATAATCATCGAAGCAAAACACTTGAAACAAAGAAAGCCAACGGGGCTGTTGTGTATCACGGTTCGACTTATCGGTCGGTTACGTTATTATTCTTCAAATGGACCGACAAACAACAGCGCATACATACGCCATTTTCACGCCACGCGCTCTCCTTTCTTTCTCCTTCGTTTTTTCTGAGTAGCAGCTCCAAATGGATACTCCAATGAAAAAAATTCCTTAAAAAATCGCAAGCTTAACTAAATCTTACTTGATATAATAACGTATAACGATGTGGGACAAAAAAAATGAAGGCACCCGCAAAGATTTCCACGCTTACTAAATTTTCCTTCGTCTGAGTGGATCGCAAGCTTGAAAAGATCTCGGTACCCCTGTTTTTTTTTCTTTTTTTTTTTTTTTTAGACGATGCATTAGTTTACCATAGAAATGAAAATTTACAAAAGCATACAAACGGCACAAGTTCATAGCTCACTACTCAACTATAGCCAATGTTTTTTACAATCCACACTAAATCACTTAACATCGCGTAGTACTCGGATGGAAAAAACATCATTAGATTCGCTTCGTAAACTTATGAAATAAAAAAAAAAAATTAAATATACCGATTAAAAATACTCGCCGACCAATCCAACGGTTTTCTCTTACAAAAACCTTTAAAGCCCACCCTGGGAGTGGCGACGTCAGACTCAGCCATGCTGTACGTGATCCTGAGCCCGGTGAGCTCTTACTTCGAGAAACACAAACTGAATCGGGGCGTGTCGCTGCTGGCCGATCCGCGTTACACCAGAGCTTGGCCCGGCGGCTGCGGTGACCGAAAAATGGGCAGCAACTACGGTCCAACGGTCCAAGTGCACAAGGAGGCCACCGAGAAGGGCTTGCAGCAGGTCTTGTGGCTGTATGGTGAGAACGACCAGATCACCGAGGCTGGTGCCATGAACGTCTTTGTCTTCTGCGTCAACGAGCACGGAGGTGAGATTTTTTTTTTTTTTTTTTTTTTGTTCATCTAGTCCGCACAGAAATGTGAAATAATAAAGCTCGTTTGAATTGCAGAGAAGGAACTGATAACACCACCACTGAATGGCCTCATTTTGCCTGGAATAACGAGGAAATCAATCCTGGCACTGTCCAGAGAATGGAATCAGTTTAAAGTTACGGAAAGGGTCATTACGATGACAGAAATTTGTCAGATGTTATCGGAAAATCGGGTAAGCGCTTTTTTAACGATTTATTGAAACGAATGATGGGTAAACACCTACGTATCTATAATGACGCGAGATATGCACAATCATCCCGAGAATATTCTTGTTTCATATTATTGCGAAAAAAACGGTAATGTCGCCGAGCGCCAATTGATAAACTTTGATGCCCTTCCGATAAGGGGAAGTTGAATTATCTTTTCTGCTTATCTAATAAAGAGACGATTTAATTTAACATTGGTATGACATCGCGTCAGTTGTTATTGTATGAATCTAAAAACTGTATGGTGAATAGATTAAAAATAATAATAATATTAATAAAATGATTATTTTGCAGCTACTGGAATTTTTTGGCGCCGGGACGGCGTGTATAGTCAGCCCGGTCTCGTACATCGAGTACTTGGGTCAGGGTTTGCATATACCGACGGTAAATCACGAGCAGCCCGTCTACCAAACTTTCCTCAAGGCGCTGTCCGACATTCAGTACGGCTACGTCGAGCATCCATGGGCTACTGCTATTGAGTAATGGGCAAACTGTGCAAACTACTTTTGAGCTTTGCATCTCACTCATTGCACGGAGATTGCCGTTGGATGGGTGAATCGTCTAAATTGATGATGATGAAATGATTTTTTTTTTTTTTTTTTTTTTTTTTTCATAGTTCCGATCATCAGCTCATGAGTCCAAGTGCTCGTGTGGCATTTGAAACATAAAAGTTAATTTTGAAAAATAAGAAAAAGATTTGGCATGAAAGATGCCTTTACAAGAGATCATCTGGTTCTCATTGAAAGAATCTTGTTGCATGCATTTGTGTGCGTGTGTGTGTATACAATAATTTTTTAAGCATTAAAAAATTGTACATACAAGCGAGATCATACATTATGTCGTGCGTCAGTGGACATAAAAAACTGTAGTTGTAAGTTTGTATGACTTTTGTGAGTGTAATAGTCAATACAAAACTGTGATCTTAAGATTCACTGCGTTTACTTTTTAAAATAAGTTTATTTGCGTCTTGAATATGTGAATCTATTCATTGATATTTTTCATTAAAGTATACATGATTCAAACGAAATTCGATTGATTCAAGTTTTTGCAGAGAGTTTAAACAAATTTTTCTAAGAATATCAATCCAATAGTTATAGATTGTGTTGCAATCCATAGTGTGTCAAAAGTTGAGTGTATAAAGTGTTGAATAAATTATTTTGTTTCATATCCAAAGTATTTTATCGCGTGGCTGATTTCGAACTAAAAAGTACCCTTCTTTTGAAGAAAGTCACTAGCCTCCCCTATAATCTAGTAACTTTTGCTAGTGATATTCAGAAAATGCTCATGATCGAGAAGTAGTTTTTTCCCCTTGTGTCAAGTAATTTCGCATGCAAGACACAACAAATAATAAGAAATTATGTATATCGAGACACTCCTGTTTATTGTCCTTTTTTATTGTTATTTTAAGTACACACATACATTGCCAAATGTTTTGATTTTCAAATTGGCACTGGTTTAGTTTTAGACGTGAAATAAATCTCACAATTCCGTTTTTTCAATGACGCTGATGGTTTACAGTCTGGTTACCTCTGATTTTATCATTCTGGCAAAGAGAGCACTGTGTAAGATATATGTGAAATTATGTGTAGTAATTATAGTAATCACTTCTAAGTAGTGCCATATGGTCGATTTCATTAAACCATATAAGTAAAATATCTATACTTTTGGAGGTGGAGGTCGATTTTCGAATAAAAGATAGATTGTAAACTTGCCGCAAGTAGCATAAAAATGTCAACTATTTATTTTCTATTTATAAGATTATTTGCGGCTGGCTTATAATTAATAAAGTGACTTTACTGTACACAGCAATAATTATTTGGATCAGCGCCATCTAGCGGTCTTTGTTTTTTGGCCAAAAGTGGCTCCTAAAATTCTGAATCTGAGCTTTAGCGCTTAGAGCCATTTAATCAAGTATAAACCAGCCGCAACTCATTTGAGTAGCTGAAAAATGAAAAAATAACGATACATGTGTTTTTGGCGGCAAGTTAACAATTATCTTTTGCTCGAAAATTTATCTTCAAAGGTATAAATACATAGGAGGTCAATTTTTTGGTAGAAATTAGATTGTTAACTTGCCGTCAAAAACACACGTATTCTTATTTTTTTACTTTATAGCTTCGTCATAAGTTGCGGCTGGTTTATAATTGATTAAATGGCTCCAATCCTGATTGCTCAGATGCAGAATTTTAGGAGCCACTTTTGGCCAAAAAATAAAGACCGCTAGATGGCGCTGATCAAAATAATTATTGCTGTTTACAGTAAAGTCACTTTATTAATTTTAAACCGGCCGCAAATAATCTTATAAATAAATGCTAAATAATTGACATTTCTAATGCTATTTGCGGCAAGTTTACAGTTTATCTTTTACCCCAAAATTGACCTCTAAAATTATAAATATTTTACTTACCTTAAATGGCTTATAAAATCGACCATACTTAGTAGTGATTACTGTAATTACTACACATAACTTCACGTATATCTTACACCTTAGAGCATATACTATAGTATACCGTATACTGGAATGAGTATGCAAGCGGCTGAGAGAGCGTGAAGGTAGGGTCTGTCAACTGTCGGTAGAGCAGGGCCAATATTTTTGTCGCTGTACCGACGGTTGGCTGACTCGCTCGACTTACAGATCTCTCTCTTACCTCATGTCAGAACGACAAGTCGGTAAGTGTATTCACTGTCGTTGTTAGTCGTATCGACAGTCGGTTTTATCGTCGGCATGACAGATACCACATTTTCTTCAAAACAATCAGGGTGCTTTTTAGTTCAAAATCATTCGCGCGAGATGGCGCTGATCATACGCAATTTGGCGCATACACACGCGCAGTTGATTAACCATTTCTGCATTTCTATAACTGAATTAAAGATCTTTTTTTTTGCATGACTGACGACAAAAAAACGAAGCACTCCCAAAATTTAATGAATAAATACATCCCGCTTACAAAATAACTATTTTGTTTGAATGTAAATATAAAACTGTGAAAATAGCCTGCATGTATGCATTGTATAGATTTGCATAGATACAAATACAATACAATCAAAAGGCGCTTGCGTCGCGTTCTTGCCTTTTAATGTCCTAGCGTCCTAACCTCAATGAGCTCCGGGTCTTCCCCCTTGGCTTTACCTCTACTTCTTCGTCTTCGTCGGCATCTCGAACAATACTTCGTATATTCTTTTGGCAATATTTCTCCCTCTCCCGATACTCCCGTGCACGATTTTTACCTTAGGGCTCAAATAAAATAAAACGGGAAAGTAAAAAAGTAAAGACAATATATTATTCTTTCAGTTGGCTGGTCCGCACCCGCGCGCGATACGACGCAGCAGTCCAACTCTCTCGTGTGAAAAGAAATAATAACAAAAACGAGAGTAAAATACTTAGTAAAATCGAGGGGGACACGCACGAAAGATGCAACATGCAACCATCACGGTATATTATCGTCTGCCCTGGTGTCCGTGATACAGTGTGGAGTGTACGTTTTCCATAACAAAACAAAACTCGACGAAGGCAAAACACGCGACACTGTGGAGAGTTACATTGCGAATGGCCTGATTCTACCCCACGGAGGAGTGGTGTGACCGGGTCCTTTCTATCCTCGCTTGAGTATATGAAGTGCCAAGCCAGCCAGGAGCCAAGACGACGACGGCTCGGTGGCTGCTGCTGCATCTCAGCTAAAGATGGGCGACATATGTGCCGGCTTCGAGGAGCTGAAGCTCGACTCGAGCTTCTTCGCCAAAGTCAAGTACTATGTCAGCGGCGAGGCAGATCCCAAGGTGCTTTATTGTCTCTCTCTTCGCCATAACAAACTTACATACACCCTCCTATTGTATTGTTTTACTGTTTGTTTGCATGGGACTTTTGTTATTTATTTTGTGTGATTCTACCTGGTGTTTTTTTGATTTCTACAAAGAATTCCATTTTTCTTTAGTTTTTATTTTTAAACTGCTTTGAGAAACTACTCAACAAGTGTCAACATTTACTTTAGCTATTGACAAATTGTTACCTTGTGATGCTACAAAAAGGTTTCTTCTTTTGAACTGTATTTATAAAGATGCAGTTACACGTCTATTGTAACTTTCCATGTATTGAATTCCTGTTCTTGTTAATAATGCACATGTACACTATTTGGTAGCAATTCAAAAACGTTACTTTAAAAGATTGATTAAATGGTGAAATTTCTTTGCAGATTCTAAATATTTTACAAGAAGGAGGAGCTGAAAGATCCAATTATTTCAGTGATTTCGTTTCACATTTGATTGCTGGCTTTGAAGCTTTGGAAAATGATATTTCTGCAGCAAAAGATTTGTATGAAATTCCAGCAGTGACGCAAGATTGGATTTTTTATTCTGCAAAATGCAGACAACTTCTTCCGTATCCTTTAACTTGCATAAAATTTTTGTGAATAGTTTTTCATTTTTGATAAATTATTTAATTTTTGACAAGTCACTTGTTTCAAACTTCTTACTGTTTTGCAAACAGAACGTTGTTTGTTAAAATTGGTCTATTTTTAAATTTGATGGAAACTAATTTTTTTCCTTGACGAAATTTTTTGCACATTAAGAACTCATTATTTTTCACCTGAAGACAATCAGTTATTTTCCAATGTAAAGGCCTGTATATCACAAGTCAGTCGATCAGACAGCAAAGCATTATGGGCTATGATAACTCTGCAAGGGGGTAAATGCCAAATGAAATTGGATCGTTTTTGTACACATTTAATAGTTAGTAAAGCCAGCGGGGCAAAGTATGAGGCTGCATCGAGACATCAGATCGACATTGTTACTCCTGACTGGGTAGTTGAGTGTTGCAGAAAAGGAAGTCTTGTGGGGGAAACAGAGTTCCATCCAAGATTTCTAGTCTACCCATCTCCAAATAGTTCTACAGCGTTAATTACAGGATTTATGGATGAAGAGCTAGAAAACAACACTACTCCAGAAGAGCAGGAGTGTACAAAAGCAATGCTTGAACAATTGAAACAAAGAATGCCATGGAATCAACAGAAATCTCAGCCAGCAGTGACATCGCAAGCAATGCCTCAAAACCAAAGTGTAACGTCAACCACTTCACCTGGACCAATGTATCTTCCCACAAGCTCTCAAAATATCAACAATGTAAAAAGGCCTGATCAGCCATTACAGCAATCTCAGCAGCAAGTGCCACAACAACAGATGCAACATACACATCAACTACAACAAGTGCAGCAACAACTACAACAAACTCACCAGCAACAGTTGCAACAGCAGCAAATGCAACAGCCACAGCAGCACATACAACAGTCTCAGCAGTCACAACAACAAATGCAGCAGCTACAACAGCAGACAAAAATGCAACAACCCCAGCAACAGACGCAACAGCAACACTTGAAGCATCCACAAGGGCAGTTGCAGCAGCCAATGCAGCAGTCACATCAGCAATTACAGCAGCCAACACAACAACCAATGCAACAACAACAACAGTTTGCTGCGTGGTCGTCGGCCCCACCAAACACAGCTGTACACTCTACTACGAGCATTCCAATTTCTTCCGTGCAGAATAATATGCAACAGGGTGGATGGAACTCCCCTGGAGTTCAGTCGAATAATATGCTTCCTTTGAAGTCTCCTACTCAACAAGATATACCCACTTCACAGATGATGAATTCTCAAGGTATGCATCAACCACAGCAGATGCTGAACCAACAGCAGGAACTTCTTCAAATACCACAGCAGCCACAGATGAATCAACAACAACAGAACATAAATCAGCAGGCTATTGTGTCCCAACAGCAGCAAGTTAATACACAAATGTTGCATCAGCTGTCATCCCAGCAGGTCAATGCTCAACAACAACAACAACAACAACAACAACAACAGTTGATGCCTCAGCAGCAAATGGTGCAGTCCCAGCAGATGTTACCTCAGCAACAAATGATGTCACAACAGCAGATGATGCCTCAGCAGCAAATGGTGCTTCAACAGCAGATGACATCTCAAGCGCAATTGGCACCGCTGCAACAAATGGCCCCACAACAACAGATGGCTACCCAGCAAATGGTACCGCAGCAACAATTGACGTCACAACCTCAAATGACGCCACAACAGCAGATGCCTCCTCAACAAATGGTGCCGCAACAACAAATGCCACCGCAACAGCAAATGGCCCCACAGCAACAGATGTCTGTTCAACAACAAATAATGCCTCAACAGCAAATGACTCCTCAACAACCCATAAATCCGCAGCAGCATTTGAGTCCGCAGCAACAAATGGTTCAGCAACAAATGATACAACAGCCGATAACTTCGCAGCAGCAGTTGGTGCCTCAGCAGCAAATGGCTCCTCAGCAGCAACAACAACAAATGGTGCAACAGCCAATGACATCGCAACAACAAATGACAACTCAGCAACAAATGGTCCCTCAACAACAGATGGCTCAGCAACAGCAAATGACGCAGCAACAATTGGCTGCCCAACAGCAATTGCTTCTACAAAAACAACAAATGCTTTCTCAGCAAGTGCAGCAGTTGAATCAGCAGCAGAACCAGCAAATGGGAATTCAGCAGCAGCAGCAGCAGCAGCAGCAGCAGAATCCAATACAAAAGCAACAGCAGCAACTAACGCCAGAGCAGTGCCAACAAATGATACTGCTCCAACAACAGCAGCAAAAGATTCAACAGATCTCGCAACAACTTCAACAATCTGTGCCACCAGGCTCCCAACAATTCATCGTTCGAGAAGGTCAAGTACAACAGTCACCGACTCAACTGGTAGGACCGAATCAGCAAGGTTTCATGGTTCAGAGAGACGCCCGATGGCAACAGCAACAGTATCAGCTGCAACTCCAGAGGCAACAGCAGCAACAACAAATAGGTGGCCAGCCGAGGCCAGCTGCTCCGTGGCCACAGCAGCCCTCGCAACCACCCAGACAGCTTATCCAGCTGGACGAGCAAACGCATCAGCAGCTGCAGCAAATGGACCCCCAGCAAAGGGCACAGTTCATACAAAAACTTCAGAAACACAAGACGTTATTCCTTCAACGACCTATACAGCAACGTCAGCAACCGGGACCACATATTGCTGTTGTTCGGAGTCCAGGGAAACCTGGTCAGCCTGGAGGAATCCAATGGGTTTCGCAAGCAAGGCCACAACTCATGGGACCACAGGTAAACAATAATGGTGTCGAATTGTCCACAGATTTTATAATTTTCATCAGCACAGTTGATCGAATTACCAGTGTTATCGCATAGATTTTTCTGATGAAAAAATTTACTTACAGATCTCGGGAGCACCAGGCCAAAAGCCTGCTCAGATGCATCCTGTTGTTCAGCCACCTGCCCTTGCGCCAATTAACTCCAACAGCCAGGTCGTTGTGCAGACAAGTCAGGCACCTCAGGGTGCCCAACAAATCGTTCAAAACCAACCGTTTCCTCAAGGCCAGCCTCTAACGCAGCAGCAGCTCGCGCAGCTCCAGATGCAGAAGCAGCAACAACAAATTGCTCGAATACAATTGCAGCAGATTCAACAGCAGCAGCAACAACAACAACAACAGCCGCAGCAACAGCAACAAATTGTGGGTCAACAGCCAGAGCCCGGTGCTATGGCAGCCATGCCTGGTCCTGGCGGTACTCAACCAATGTCTACCGATCAGCAGCTCGTTGTGAACGCCAAAACGAAAACTGCTCTGGCTAACATGCTTACCAATAGACTACAGGGTGGTGCGGCGGACGGTAGCGCAGCTGGACAGTTGAGGTTGATGACAGCTCAGCACAGGCCACCACCTCCACCCTCCCAGGATCCTCAGTTGCTAGCTGCCTATCAGAGGAGAACGTTGGGAAATATCACGAACGGTGCACCTCCAGGAAGTCCTGTCAAGATGCCAGGTTCTGCTGCTGCAGCGCAACAGCCAAAAGCGCAGTTCTATGGTCACAATCCTAACTTAAAGTGTAAGCATATTATTATCTTATTTTCAAAACTACAGTTTTGTAAATACTGTATCATATATTGATATGGTTCTTTTTTTTTTGCCATTCAGTGCCTCCGGATCTGTTCCTACTCGGTTGTATATTCGTAATTGTCGAGTACGATACGTCGGGCGATGAAGTGGCAACTTGGAAACAAGTAATTGAAAAACACGGCGGTGAAATAGAGCCACAGTATTGTGCGAGGGCAACGCACGTACTGGCAATGACGCAAAAGCATCCTCTAATCGCGCAAGCCATTCGAGACAACAAGCGCTGCATAACGGCGCATTGGCTCTCGGACGTCGTGAACAAACAGCAGGTGCTACCGCCCTGGCACGCACTCCACTTTCCTCTACCCTTTGGTATACCTGAACAACCTTGTACCAAACAGATTGTATCATTGTCAGGCTTCGAGGGCGAGGAACGTGCCAAAGTCAAGTTCATGCTGGAGGCAATTGGTGCCAAGTTTACCAAATACTTTTCGCGCCACAATACGCTATTAATTTGTAAGAGGTACGTGAGGGTCATTTTTTACTTTCGTCAAGTGACTAAGAAACATTAAAAACCAAAATATTCATGTAATCACAACTAAAGTTTGAACATTATTATTTAAAGTTATAATCAAACTACACTTTGAACACAAACAAAATGTGCACACGAAACGATTTTATTTTATTTTTACAAACTTTTTAGTTAATCATTGGATAGTCTTGCTTGATTTTATAGTTAGTTTATAAAATTGATAATTACATTTTTTTCAACTAACAATTATTTAGTTTAACAGCAGTATTGAGGATCAGTAGATAGTAAATTAGCGCGATTATTTAATTTTTTTTTTTTTCAGACCCGAGGGACCAAAATATAAAAAGGCACGTGAATGGCAGACTAGTGTTGCAAATGCCCAGTGGTTGACAGATTTGCTCTGTGGTCATATGTCAGCATTGCATCAGTTAGAAGCCTCTAAATACCAACAGTATAGTTTAGGAAATCCTTTTAGATTAGATTATTCACTTTTGCCTCATCTTATGGGTAAGTCCACCACGATCTGTTCTTGAAACTCTGTAATATGAAAAAAATATTTTAAACCTTACTTTGTGTCATAGCTGCTTGGAAAATGCCTATAAATATAACTCAAGAATCTTACGATAAGGTTAAACAAGTCGGCCAAGGACCAACCGCGATGAGAAAGTATAAAAAACCAAAATTAGATATACCATTGTCGAATAAGGATCCCCAAAATTTGGCATTAGATGAACCTATAACTATAAGTAATCCAAATCCCCCTTCACTGGAAGATCAACCGAGGATATTATTTTCTGGTATAAGCCCGAAAAAACATGCAAAAGTAAGTTTCTTTATATATATATTTTTTTTCATTTCAAACTTGTACTGGGTAAACGATTTTCCAAATACAATGTTATATTTAATTTTCATAGCGTATTAGAGAACTAGGTGGTACGCTAGCATCAAGTTGGAAAGATGCTACGCATTTGGTAATGAACGCACCTCTGCGAACTGTGAAACTTCTTTGTTGTCTGTCACATTGTAAATATATCGTTAGTCTTCAGTGGCTACTTGACTGCTCGGCAAAGAATACTTTTGTTGAGGAAAGTTCGTATACTTTGAATGATCCTGAGTTTGAGAAGAATTTTAGTTGCAATATTGAAAAAGCACTAGCTAGTCCTAATCGTGGTAGTATACTTAAGGTGAGTCTCTTTTTGATGAGTATTATAGATATAAGTACAAGTTTTCCCAATTTTCAACAAATCCTTGTTCGTAGGGTAAAACGTTTTATGTTACACCAAGTGTAATACCTTCTCCGTCAGCCATGGCAGAAATTATTGAGAGTGCTGGAGGCACTGTAGATAAACAAAGAAAATCTCTTGCTCAAATACAAGAGATGAGCAGCGGAAAGTCAGATTATATAATAATCACAGTTGAAAATGATTTACATTTATTGGCTGATGTCCTTCGAGCAGATATCAGTAAGTCTTACATTGTACCTTTGTTGAATAATATGAGTTGATTGCTTAGTGATGATAAAACGCCTCTGAATTAACTATCGCCAATAGTGTGATGTTTTCCATCCTTACTTGTTAGTTTGAGCGCACAATTAGCATCCTTACTTTTCTAGTTTAAGTCTGAAAGCAATCAAACAACTATTATTTCATGTAAGGCCAAAGAACATTGTGTCTTTTGTATTATAGATTAATGAGGAAAATTTTTTATTTCAGATGTATACAGTGCGGAAATCGTTTTAGGAGCTATTGCCAAGCAATGCTTCCAACTTGACACGCCTTCTCCGTCGTAAAAAAGTGAATGCATAAGTAAATATAAAATTTATATAATTTTTTATTTGACTCGTTTATCAGAGCTGTATTGAAATTTACTTGTGAATAATAGAATATTTAATTTCGATACACTTTTCCAAAAAGACAATAATTTTTTTTGTTTTTTTTTGTTTTTTAAAGAAACCAATCATTTAAATTTTAAATTGATGTTTCTCTTATCAAAATTATCATTACCTGCGACGTGCATTACAAAAATTACAATATAATTTTAAATTAGTTCTTTCGTATTGTATATTAGTAAATTTAAAAGATTTAATATAAAATTTAATTCATTGTTTATAGGTAAGTGTTTATTTCATAATTTAATAAAACATGAGTATGCGCTAAAAATTGTACAAATATTACATTCTCGTAAAAATTGTGAACCTATTTTGTGTTGTCAAAATACATCCAACACCATTGGATCACAGTTTTCAAAAGAAAATATCTTTATTTTTGTTAGAACCAAAAATAAAAAATCTATTTAATATACCCAAATGCCTTGTTTATTTTTCACAACTATGCTAATTATCCGTTTACAAAACTATATTAAGATTTTTTCTTTAAATGAGATATTTAATTTAAAAGAAAGAAACAACATTGTTGATTACTTCCTCAAAGTATACAGCTTACTGCTATATACATAAAAAGGGACATGAAAACTTCAAAAATTCTAAACAATCTGCAGTCGAAAAAAATTCCATTAGCACAATCGTAGAATGAGAAAAAATTCGAAAAATTGTAATGCCGTATTATTTTTTATGACATCTTTCATTCTTGTGTTAGTATACATTTTTAAGTAATTTAAAAAATTTTTTTGAACACAAGAGTGACATTGGCAAATTATTCTTGATAAATGATTATGTGCATTATTTTTTTAATGCATCTAGAATGATATACATGTATTTTTTTACCATGTCTGTTTACTAATTGATGTGGATGATAATAATTGAAGTACACATGCCACCAATTCGGAGTTATGATGTTTTATTCGTGATTATTCAATATTCGTATGATTGGGAATCTTGTACAATTATCAATTGTAGTAAAATTTAACAACATATTTTGATATAGATTTTTGGTTCGTCACGAATAAATTATAAGTACCTACTATCAAAAAGTTGTGAGATGTACATTTGCTTATTCGTACACATTATAAAACACTTTTTACTATTCGTACAATAATCTAAATGGAACGACATTATAATCCGCTGTTGGACAAAAACAAAAAAAAATTCTATTATTTTTAAAGCAGCTGTGATTCTGAAAAAAATTATACCTTAAAAATTCTGTTAGTCTCGCGATTTTCGTCGTATTACTTGTTTGTCTTCACCGTCACTTTAAGTTTTATTCCAATGAAATCCGAAGTCCATCGGAAGGCGAGACCGATTCACAAATATATGCATATCTTGCCGATTTTTCTCGCTCAAGCGTATAATAAAGTTCTCATCATTTCAAGCATTTCAATGCAAATCTTTTATGTATTTTGATGCGATAAATACGAGTGTGAATATTTTTTTTTTTTATTTACATGGTTTGTTGCCTGTATCGGTTAAAAAGTGTCTATTCAGAGTAAATTTTCTGGTAAAAGGTTTGTCACATATTTTACATTCATATGGTTTTTCGCCCGTATGGATGCGAATGTTCATTATCAATTGAAATTTGTGAGAAAAAACCTTATTACAATAATTGCATTGGAAGTTCTGATTTATACCCAAACGTTCGCGTTTATTTGTGTTAAGTTTTCTTTTGCAGGTAGGTACATAATTTACCAAAATATTTGCATACGCAGCCTTGCTTGTGTTTATGCTCACCAACCTTTATTGCAGATGTTATTTTTTTAATTTTTCCAACGAGTGTTGTCCAAAATTTCAGAAAATACTGCGATTATAACAATTTAGCTATTATTGCAAATAGATGGTGGTCGAAACTTTTGTTGAAATACTTTTGGTCAATCGAAGAAAGTTACATGTGGCTTTATCAATATTATATCATTTATTATTATTAATATTAAGCAGATGGATCATCTTACCAAAAAACGGATTTTACCATCGCCTAGTTAATTCTAACTTAAATTATAAGCATATGTGTTTTTATAAAATATGCGGACAACGGACATACATATTAAAATTTTATAAATTTAAGATTCGATTGGTACAAATTTTTAATTTACCAACGTCGTGAGAATTTTTCTATATCCATATGTAACGTACATTTAATATAATAATGTACTATTTAATATATAATACGTAATGTTTAATTTTAATTACCTAAGATTACTGTAATCTTATCACTTGGTTCTATGAATAATCAAATAATATATCCTTAAATAATTTTACAAAATATCACTATAACTAATATGAGATCCATTGTTAAACGTTTTTTCTTCTTCATGTAAGTGCAAATATTTCCAAACTTATCCTCTATATTCTATGTAGGCAAAATAGGTGTCAATTCCATATAGAACCCCAACGACTCCACTGAGGTACTGAAAGAATAATGTATAGTTGATTTAGTATGACTTAATATTTATTATGAACATGTTTTAATAATGTTCATAATAATGAACATATTTTTTGTTTAATTTGAAAAAAAAATCATAAAACATCGCATTATTTTGTACGTCCCATATGTACGCTGACTTATTATAAGGAAGTATATTGAGCTAGTATTTAATTGATTCGAATGTTATTTAAAGCATTTATTGAAATATGATCAAAATTAATTTGTTGCTATGCAGAGCTGCTTTGTTGAAATGCTATACAATATTTGTTAGCATGTGTAATATTATATTCATCTTAGTACTGGGATTAATATTTCGAAACCAAAATTGGTAAAAATAATATAACAGGCCATTTACGAATCTTAATAAAATAATCAAATAACGTATTAAAATTTTATACAAGACATTGTACATAGAAATTGCTTTAATTGTAATTTTTTAAGTTAAACGTTATTTTTTATTTTTTTTTTTTTAATTGTTTGAATTTTTTAATCTGTGCACAGTTTTGAATAAAAAAAAATTATAAATTTTTACAGAATATAGCAAGAATTTTAGTTTGAATTACCATATAAAACATATTTTATAACAA
>NW_019379557.1:568058-603882 GCF_000648655.2 Copidosoma floridanum
TTTATTTATTTAATTTATTTATCGGTTGAAAAAAAAAATATTTTCAACATTCACTCGGCTTGGGCGAGAACTTACACATGTCGTGCTCTTACAATAATTAGTATTATCACATATATTGTTTCGTATTTTTCACACAAAAACAATCATAAAATTTTCCGAAATTTCTCGTTTTAAAGCTCGTATGTTATGTATAAAAAAAAAAAAAAACGTATATTTTTCGATTTTTAGTGCTCTAAAACTAAATAAAACGAAATTTATGTGACATTTGCTGTAATCAAGATGATAAAATTATTACATACTTTTAAATCCAAGTAGTATACAAGAACGAGAATCCATATGGGAAACAGCCGAGTATTCAAATATAGAGCAATTTGGAGTGGCAGATTTGACTTTATTCTATTTCCTGTAACAGCAAGTCAAAATTTTTATTTAAATATTTTATAAGGAATTAATTTCTAAGGACATTCTCTGGACGAATTATAGAGAATTAATGTTTCCTTAATCCCTTTGCGAACCATGATTTTGAAAAATGCTCAAATTATATTAAAAATGTTTGTGTTGGTACTAAAATAATAAAAAGTTTTTTAATATTAATTTGTTGCAAAAAACATACCTTATCGTCACTTATTGATTATAATTGCATGACGTTTAATGTATTAAATTAATCAAGCTACGCAATAATCGATGAAAATTGACGCTAACATTTTATTTTAACATTTTTATACCCAATATTGTTTTGCCATACGCATGTAGAGTAAAAAGTACTTGCCAATATCGTAAAACTCCTTTTTTCTATCATGGCACGCTAAACCGGGAAAAATGCGATCAGAAGCTGTGACAACCGAGTTTTTCCACGTTTCCATGTTTTTCAACAATTCACTACGTACTCGGATTAAAATAATCGTGCAGATACATTTATCAAAATCAACGAGCGCTTATTACGCTATGTTTACATTTTACCGCTGCTAGGCAACGATATACTTACGCTCTTCGAATATAACACTGAAACAGGCATGTGTACCTCCATTAGGAGTAACATCTAGTATATGAATAAAAGTTACGTATCCAGTTTGAAATGACAGAATTGTTATTTTGAATTTTAAAGGTTTGATATTGTAATTTTTGATCGTTATTAATTTCTGTATGAAAAAGAAAGGTTTTTTTCACAATTAGCAATCGAGACTTTTATTTTAAAAAATTGTGGTATTATTTACAAAAAATTAAAAAATACATACATGACAATGCTTGGACTGTTTGAAAATTTTTCATTCAAGCAGTAATTGTCATAGAAATTTATTCCACGAAAGAAACCAAATTTTTGGAGTAATATTAACTATCATCAAGCTTTGATAGAATTTTATTAACTATAAAATCTTTTTTCTGATTTTCTTGCAGACCATTCCAATCTAATTTATTTACAGTAACCACTTTATAGTTCATAGCTTCTAATGTGTCCACTGCTACTGTATATATACCCATTAACTTTTTCGTATTTCTCCAGTACCAGTAATAAGGCAAGTGTAATAAACAAATTCTAAAAAAATTAAAATTATTTATGAATTTCGTCAAGTAAATTTTAAACTCAAAAGTTATGTGATTATTTACGTTTTGTATTCTGGGGGAATATTTAGATCTTCTATATACTCCAGATCGTTGGGTTCTTTTTTACTTGTATTTATCGAAACTGGTTTTCCATTCTCGTCAAAAACCAAAAAATAATCTGAAATAATAAAAAATAAAATATTAGCCTTACATGCCACATGAAAAATTACAAGATTAATTTAAATTTACCTATTAAGTGATTAAGTTTCGTCGCAACGTTCATCTTTATGTACTTTTCATCTCCAAGCCATTCTTTTAAGGGATCTAACAATAAGAACTTATAATTCTCATTTCTTGCACTTTTTTTATGTACAAAAGCTTTTAAGGATTCCATTTGTGATTTTGTAGGCATTGGCCCAACGTACTCTTTATCTAACTGCACTACCTGAACTAATTTACAGAATGTCCAATGCATGAATTTATCTTGGGAGTAATCGAATTTGCCATCAAAAACTTTTTCCAATAAGAAGTATGGATAAGAACCCAGAATACACAAATTTAGTGCCAAAATACAAAGAGTTTGGTGATCGTAACTTAGCAATGTTTGTCGATTTTGACAGACAAAGTTTTCAATTTGATCCCAAAAGATCGTTTTATACTTTGATAAGGCCAATCCGTGTATCAAAACTAACAATTTTCCTGCCTCATCCGAAATATTGTGCTCTGATATAACTATTTTTTCATAATACGATGCACTGCAGTAATTGAGCAGTTCTTTACTTTGATATCTAATAGAGTTTAAGCTCTTGAGCACACTTAATGCTTTCTCAAAACCCACGTCATCCTCCACGACTTTTTTCAACAAGTTATCATAAAACTTTTCATTGTAACGTAGGTTTTTCCTATTAATTTGGAATTCAATAGAATTTACTTTGGTTGAATCAAGTGTACAATATTTAGGACAAGAATAAATTTTTACTTACACGTATCTTTTATCTTGTTTTATTCGTTCGGAGACAATGTAAATTGCATAAATAACTTCATCAGCTGAAAGGAATTTGCTGTTTTCAGTAAGTATATCAAGTACTCTGTGATACACATCGAACCATGCCTGTTGAAGAGTACGGGGCGCATAGTAGTGTTCGCACAGTGCTTCTAATATTAATATAGCATATTTAAGAGGTATTTCACCCTTGTACATTTGCAATTTTTCAACGACAATGCGTTCCAAGTCGTGGTTTTTCATATTAAAAGCTGTAAAAGACAGTCCATGAGCAAGATGGCTTATGTCATTTTCATCAAATTCCATTGACATTTTTATGATAAATTTGTGCTTCAGGTTATCCATGAGTGAGTTTGCTTTGATAGGTTTTAATATATTTTTTAATAATGAGGCCAGAGCACTAATCTCTGTCAAAGACAAGTAATGCAATTTTTTTTCAATATGCTTAGCAAGTAATTCCACAATTTCCAAATTGTTTGGTATATCCATTCTTTTTAAAATTTCTAAAATCTGTAGGATTTCAGATACAGTCAAATTGCTTGCTTTTGAATGTATGACTGAGGACAACTGTTTAAAAAATTCTTGATCTGTGAGGTCTGTAATTTTTGCAGAAGCCTTTTTATTCAAGTACAATTTCATGAATTTCTTAAGAGCCATAACAATGTGAGATCCATCAACAATGTCTTCGTTGTTTTCCAAGCTAAACAAAATTTTTGATGGAAACACAGTATCCAAATCTGCCATCAGTCTGTCGCTTCGATTTTCAACCGGCACTGTTTGAGCTTCTTCCATGACTATTTGCCAATAACAGTTAACCAAAGAAATATTTATAATCAGCAAGTACAATGGAAATGAAGAGAATATTTACCTTTCATTCTTCTCACGTGTGTTATGTGATGCAAAGAAAGTCGCTGTGTAAAAGCAGTTGTATTTTTTAATGCTAGACATGGTCTTAGAATGTTTCTAAGTAACATCATCAACAAATTGATTTGATTTAAAATATATTTTCACAACAAAAACAAATTCATCATTTGGTAAAAGAAATCATACTAAGATTTATGTCAGTTTTAAAATAATACTTTTTTTTCTTTCTTTTAAAATATATTACTTCATTAATTATAACATATAAACCTATTATAACACTAAAAGGTTACGGCATTACAAAAAAAATTTCGGCACCAGCAGCAGACGACCTGCAAATGCGCGCGCTCTTGAAAGCTTCCAAACTGATGAACCAATCAGGAGGCTTAGAACGAGTCGCTTCCATATTGGATTTTGCACCAATGAACACAAAGAGCGCGATATTTAATTGTGACATTCGATAACACGCTTAATAACTTTAACAATCGGTATTCAGCAATGGTGGTGGAAATTGATGAGTAATTTATTTGTTGGATTCAATTAAATCGTCGGATAACTTTTTTCGGGAACAACATCAGCCATTTTTTTAAGCGGAAAATTATGAAATGTAATACGGGTCGTCCCATCAAGGCAAAGTATCCAGTTAAAAAAAAAAAAAAAAAAAAAAAAAAAAGATTTACTTAATTGAATTAATGTGTTTTGTATTAAAATTGGTTGTAATCAGTATATAATTTTATAAAACAGTTAATTATCTGGAATTTTAAAAAGAAGGAAGTGAGATGCCCTCCAAAGTGACTACAAGCTCTCAAAAACTCTTTTTTCATCGCTGCATGGCAAGCACTGCAAGCTTAGCAGTCTTAGCACACATAAGTAGTCGACACGTCACAGTGACTGTCGTCAACAGGAACAGTGTCAGTAGCTCTGCTGTCAGTGTTAGAGTATAAATATCAATGATACTACAAGAATCGAGGTTAATTCAATAAGTGATAAAAATTTTCAGACACCAATACTTAGTCATCAAAGAAACTTATTTGATGCAACAATTACTCTCCCTTGTATCTGTAAAAAAAATATTTTTATTTCACTTCTACACAAAACTAAAGAAACTAACTGTTTCATTTTATAATTAATTGAATTTTTATTTTTCATGAGGCCAAAAAAATTCTTGTAGCATTTTTTAAATTAGATAATTTTACCATCGATCTTAATTATTTTCAGAGAAGTCTACACAAGCTCATAATCTAAATAGTGATACTGCATTTGTGCTTTGATACTTAATTAATTGTCAATTATAATTATATTCTACTGTGAAAAAATGTCGTCATCAGCTAAGGTAAGCAACATAAAAAGCAATTTTAAAGCAAAAAGTAAAATCATTAACTTTAGAGATACATCATCACTTATACTTTGTTTATCCATTAAGTTTAATTCAAAGACTATTCCATCTATTGTTCATCCAAGACTACACTTGGCATTTAAATTTTCAGGCGCAAATCGACAAAGTTGTAAACCTTTACAAAAAAGTATTCTTAATTCCAAGCCTGGCATCTGCTAGAATATCACCTGCCAATGATAATACAATTAGAGTGTCATGCGCTCTTTCGCAACCTGTGCTGGAGACCAACTCCAAAGTTAAACTAGCTTTGGAATTTGCTTTCAACTCGGAGTTGCAGCGAATTTTCGAATCCAGTGTCCTTAATGTATCCGGGTAAGCTGTATTCTGCATTGGATGCTGAAAAAAAAATTTTTTTCTCAGAAATTGACATCGATTTTGAGTAACTTTTTCCATCCACAGTCTCTTGACGGCTCATTCCGAAGATGGAAAATTGAAAGCGGTATTGGAAGACGTGCCAAAGGATGGCAAGTCTAGGCAATTTATAAAGATCCTGAGTGGGCCAAGGATCTTGAAAACCTACGATCTTTCAGCTCACGATGTTCACGGGGATGTTTACACTGATGGTAAGGGTTTTAATATGCTCATTCTGTCATTGTTTAAGTACAACAATAATGGATGGTTTTATTGCAATAGCGACATTTGGTGCCTTTCACTTTTCGCCGGACAACAAAAAGTTGTTGTACGTCGCTGAAAAGAAGCTGCCGAAATGCGAGTCCTTCTACAAGCAAAAGCCCAAGCCAAAGAAGCCTAAAAGCAAAGATGAAGAAGAAGAGTCAAGCAGGGTAATATACTACATTTCGCATATTAATTTTTTGTTTTCATTATTTAAATTTGGCGATGTTACTGAACGAATTTTTTTATACTCAATTACGGTATCTTTAATTCAGGGTACAGAGTACGTTTACAAGCCAGATTGGGGCGAGCAGTTGGTTGGCAAGCATCTGTCGGTCGTTGTGATCTTGAATACTGAAGATGACTCCATAACTCCGTTAACTACCATTCCTGATGACTGTTTCCCCAGTCAAGTGCTCTGGGCTCCAAATGGCGAGGACATCTTTGGTGTCGCTTACACTCTTAACAAAATACGTCTCGGACTGTACGCTTGTACCAACCGAGAGGCATGCATTTTTCATTTGAAGGGATCGGAATTCAGTGAGTGCACTACTCTAGCTTACTATCCACGTTGATTTTAATTTTTATCCAACTTTTTTTAATGATGTAGACAGAATAACTGCCAAGGGTCTCTACTGTACTTCGCCAAGAATGAGTCCTGATAAGAAAAACCTCATATGGCTTGAGCGCGAAGTCGGTCCTGCTCACAATAACGTTAAAAGACTGATGTGTTTGAAACTGAATGGTGCTAACGAGGTAAGACATTTCTTTTTCAAATATGTTTATGTATTATTTTTATTATTCTGCAAACTTCAAAACCAACTTCTTTGCAGCCTGATGTGCTGGTCGATTTGGTGAAAACAAACGTTATCATTGCTAACAACAAAAAATTCTACGGCCTCTACAATGGAGCTTTGCCCAAGCGTTGCTGGAGCGATGACTCTAAGTATATTTTTCTTAGCACACCTCAAAGATCTACTGTCAAGTCCTATATTGTCAATTTAGGTAAGTCGATTTAATTTTTCCATTTGTTTCTTCAATGATATCTGACGGATCATTTTTATTTCAGAAACCAAAGGGATGACGGAAATTGAAAGCAGCGATGGTAGTAGCTTGATGATTGCTGATGTAAAACTAGGCGTCGTAGCTTTTCACAAGATGTCCCTTATTCAGCCGTCACAGCTGTTGATTGGAAAATTCGAATCTACTGGGCCAAGCATTGAAAAGTTTGTTCAAGTCCTAACTACAGATGAATCCTTTGGTGAAAATAATCTCACGTACGAACACAACGAATACGTCTACGACACCGACGAGCCCGTCAGTAAGTGTGACTACGTTTAGTGCTTTTTTAAGAGGCAAATATGTCCAAATCTAATAATCAGTTTCTTCATTACTTTTTTTTCAAAAGAGGAGTTCAACTTCACTTACTTTGGCAAAAAAGACGCGCCAGCCCAGTCCATGCCTCTCCTGGCTGTGGCACACGGTGGGCCCCACGGTTCCTACAGCAATTTGTTCCTTGAAAGTTACGCTCTATTCGCTCTTCTGGGTAATATTTCAATTCATCTGCTAATTTGACACTCGAATCGCTTAACTTACAGCGAGTCTCTAATGCATTTAAAAAGGCTTCGGTATCGTTCATATCAATTACCGCGGCTCAACGGGCATGGGTGGCGACAACGTCGAATACCTGCTCGGCAAAGTCGGCGAGGTCGATGTTCGCGATTGCATGACTGCCATCGACATGACCCTTCAGAAATACCCTTGGCTCGATCCAAAACGTGTCAGCGTATTCGGTGGATCTCACGGTGGTTTTCTGGGTGCTCAACTCACTGGCCAGTATCCTGTAAGATTACTCCAATAAATATTTTGTATGATAAATATTTCAATTCCAATAAATATATTTCATTTTATAGGATAGATTCAATGCAGCCGTTCTTTTAAACCCCGTGATCGATATAGTGGGAATGTACACCTCGACCGACATTCCCGACTGGTAATTATTTTGCGTTATCGTCATATAGTTAAAAATAAGTAATTTTACTTGTGTATATAAGTACCTATGTATGGTTCGTTTATCAATTTATTTTAGGTCTCGAGCTGAAAGTGGTTTACCATTTTTAGAAAAAATTCCTTACGATGCTTCTGATGATGATTACTACAAAATACTTGAGAAGATGATGAAGCATTCACCCATTGTTCACGTGAAAAAAGTTAAAGCGCCTACTTTACTTCAACTTGGATCAAAGGATTTGCGAGTGCCAATGTCGCAGGGCAAATTGTGGTATCACAATTTAATCACCAACAATGTTGTGGCCAAGTAAGTTGTGGTCATTCAAGGTCATCAATATACATACTTAATGATAATACAAATCGTACCATTAATCCACTATTTTGCGATTGTACCAAAATTATACAGTGCTATTAATATCACCCATTACTTTGTTCCTTCACAGACTTGCGGTGTATGAGGACAATCATTCATTGAGGAAAGACGAAGTTGCATTGGATTCTGTAATTAATTCTGCATTATGGTTACTGGAACACAATGGAATAACTTTAGAATAAAACATAAGGATCGATGCGCTAAAAACAAAAGTAAAGGAAAAAAAGTCTGATGCCATCTTTTGTATTCTTATATTTTTATATTGAAGATTGTATACAAAATACCAAAATATATTTTTATGAGACGAAAGAAGTGTCAATTATAAAATTGTGGTTTTTCTGTTTGATTCATAAGATTTTTATGTATTAAATACAAGTATCGAATATTCTTATGTAGTTTCTTTTGCGTAATTAATTTTACAAGAAAAAAAAATTTGTCTTCACTGTTAATCCCAGTGCTTAAAATTCTTAGGAATTAATACTAATTGTATAAAAAATATTTGTTCAACTTAATTTGTTCTTAATTTGTTGTTAATCTGTTCAACTTAATACTTAACACAATGGATATATTTTTGATAAAAGAATATGTATCCATTCTCAAAATTTTCATATTTAATACAAAATACTGTACATTGAATACATATTGATTATCAAAAAATGCACAATGGATGCATAAATATTTTTCCATTTCATGGAATACGCAAAAATTGACAAAAAATGTAAAAACATTGTCAAACAAGCTTTTTTTTACAAGAGTCTTGCAAGAATAATTGTCTGTACTATTCAATTATTTTCAGTATATACTATTAATTAGGCTATTTCTTATGTAATATAAGAAGTAGATAAAAAATTTTGGCTTTCATTTTTGGAAGACTGACTTTCACATTGCTTAGTAAGTAATAAGCAAATCTTGTTTAAACCGATAAAATAAAATTTTAACAAACGTATGATAATAAAACTTGAAAATAAAATGTAACACTTATAAAAAAAAAGTAGTGATTTAACTAAAGTTAAAGTATGTGATTAATGACAATTTCAACAATTGAATTTTTAAAATTCCTGAGACATACTTTGTCACTTTTGTTGTATGGTTAAAATTTTCAATGTCAATGTACATTAAATTAAGTATACTTCTCATGAAGTTGATAAGTTATTTCATATGGATATTAATTAGAAATAAATTATTATCTAATTAAAACATTAGATAACTCAGTGCAAAAGATTTAAACACAGTCACAGATCAAGTTAATAAAATCAGTTTATGCATCAGCAGCATTGGTATGGGGTGGAAACAGTGAGTCATAACTAGGTGGAAGATCCTTATCATTGGCAGAAGTTGAAACGGCCACTTCCAGCATTGGTGCTGTAGGTACATAAGGTGGACTTGTAGCACCCCGTTCTCCTTGTTCCATTCCGATACTAGACGCGTGTCTACTGGTGGCAGATGGTCCTGCACAATCTTGCGACCAGCAAAATATCGCGTTTTTCTTGCAAATCCAAAAGCACATCACAAATATAACAAAGCACAATAACATCGTTGTCACAGCACTAATAGTCACTTTTGTTCCAATCTCACTGCTTACTATCTTTCTTTCTATAGTGGTGCAATTAGACTCATCGTTGCATAAAAGGCTAGCACAATTCGTGTAGCCATCACAAAAGAACTTTTTGTTAATACAAATATGTGGGTTTTCAGGGTCCGACCAAACAGCTGTTTTATTTTCTACTTTACTGCAATCTACAAAAAGAAAAAATATTTTCTCTTTTAATTTGTTTTGAATTAATGTATGCATATTTTTTAACTTTACATACCCTGATAAGGAGTATATGTTATCACAATATCAAGGGACTCTCCAGTTTTCAACGGCTGCTTTGATACAAATATTTCAGTTGTAATTTTTCCACTTTTACTGAATTCTTCGACCGAATTTTTCTGTTCACGATCATCCAATCCAGATATATAGGACTTTACACCATTGTGTATTACTACTTTACCACAATACTTTGTTGGCTCAGAGTTATTTTCCTCTGATTGAAACTAAGAAATCATAAGATTATGAAATAAAATATTTAAAACCAATTGAAACTTTATTTTGAACTTTTAAAATGAAAAAAAAAAAAAAAAAACTTTATTAATTGTTGGTACACTAAAGATAAACCATAAAAATTAATTTTAAAAACATCTGAGATTGACTCAATAAGAAAAGGAAAATTCACAGGAAAGACTATAACACAGTTATGACGACTCAATTTTGTAGTGGTCTTGTAAAGTGATTCATAGATACTGTATATTTATAACACTTAAAAAAATTTTAAATAGTTTTCGTACCTGGTAGCGTATGTCACCAGGGCAAGCATCAGACTCGAGGAATTCATTGTGCTTGCCCTGGTTAGATGCGCACCAGGTGCGAACTCAATTTATTCTGCTGGGAGCGCAGTACACGCCCAAAGAAATAAAATATAAATTAACCATAAAAAAAATTCAAAATAATTCATTTTTGACAAGATTTAATATAAACTGCGAGTCTTGGGGTACAATTAAACGGGATCCCATAAAAATTAACCTTTACGAGATATTTCACAATCAATTGCAACCAAGAACTTCGTGTGGTGAAATTTCAAATACTTGTCAAAAACCATAAACCAAGTGATCATATCAAGTAAATAAATAAATAAATTTACAATTTGCAAAACCTACGGTAACATAATCCAAACAACCTGTCCCATTGCGTCTCAGCGACATCCTTTGCACAACAGCGAAAAGATTGTCTCCCTTTGGTCCCTTAATTTTAAACTTGCAGTGCTTATTGTACTTCATCTGCCAGCTATCAAACACATGTGAAGGTTTCACTATGAGTGCAGAATTCTTGACTTTCCTCAATTCCGTCACACCATCTGCCTTTGTTCTTAAAGGATGACAAATTTTCTCACTGTCCAGGCCATCTGCAAAAAATAGTGCATCAGGTGAAAATCGTTTCCAAACGAGATAAAATCACAAAACAATAGCGAAACTAACATTGAATATAATTTTTGGCCAAGTCATCGAATTCGTCGGGGCCAGCGTTACAATAATCCACGAGAACATGTAAAATAAGCATCAGTAGACAAGCGAAATTCGCTGCTGCCACGGCCATCTTGCTGTTGTAGTTGTTGATACACCCTGGAGCTCCAAAAACAACAACAAAGACCACGACCACAGCCAACAACTGTCATAAGTCATTAGGCCATTTACAGACAAGAGATCGAAAAACACACACACTGTTATTCCCAGCTTCTCGTGTAGAAAAACAAAACAAAAGAAAAAAACAACGGTGTTTTGTAACGAAAGTGTTGCTCATGTGTGTATATATTGCTGGATTTTTGCACAATATCAGTCCCCTCGCCTTCTTGAACTCACTATCTCGTTAGTAGGTACTGACCACAGTGACCACTGCCAAATGCTAATAGAACGAAACTATACGGCGCACCTCTTCATCTCCAATATACTTGGTGGTCCATCGACTCGTCATTTAGAGCAGCTTCTCACTCACTCTCCCTCGAATCTGCAACTTTTGCGACGAGTGGGCGTCGGCAATACACACCACACACGTAGGTATGAGGTATTCCGTAGATTTGGTATGCAGTAACAAATATCGCAGTCCGGTCCAGCGCCGCAAACACAATATACTACTTAATGAAAACAACGTCAATAACAACTGTTTTGTTTCCTGTATATCTATATATAGATTCTTGCAGAAGAGAAAGGAGAGTTGCTGCGCGCCTCTCCTCTGCATCAGATAAATACTACTTATGTGCGAATATTTCAATTGACTTGACATCTGACAGGACTGCAGGGCAAGACGCATCAAGAGAGAGAGAGAGAGAAAGGGGAAAAGGGGTGGCGCGCGGCGGCTGCTTTATGACAATGCGCGCTATGCCACATGCTGACCACCTGTATAGCGATCTGCTCCTTTGTTTACGTACCTAATATAAGTATATATTTATAGTTGGACGTCAAAAATACCATAAACTTAGATGCATCAGTGATTGGTAAATCGAGAGTTGTTGCCTACCATTGAAGAGATATGGAGCAAAGGTACTTCACATTTTTTCGCATTTTTTCGGAATAGGAAAATCTGAGTTTCCTTTTGTTTGGCCAATAAGGTTTCGTTGATGAAAATCGTTTTTTTGTTTTTTTTTTGTTTTTTGTTTTTCAATTCTCTGATAATATCATATATACCTATGGTATATATCGTCACATCATAAAATAAAAAAATGTATAATAAAAAAGAGATTGATGAGAGGATGATATCATCGCGCGTTTCGTGATGAAGCATTAAACTGTAAACTCGCTTCGCTCGCACGTACGATCGTAACGTGTTTAAAAACAACAAATCATCCGATTTCGCATGATGTATTGTACTTACTTCGTACTTCTCTGACTGCGATCGCTGCTACTTTACCACCTTTGTTTTTTTTTTTTTTTTTTTTTTTTTATTTATAAAAATGATCTATTATATTTCAATGTAAGTACGTGTATGAGCGTGATGTATTTAAAAAGAAAAAATAATCTTACCTTTTGGTAGGTGTATGTGTAAAATAATTCAGAGAACTGGCTTTTTAAATTTAAAACATTCTTCGTTTCTATAATCATTTTTATGAGTAAACAGTTAATTTTATCCGGTGTAATAAAAAACAGATGATGTACATTCGTCATTGGAAAAAAAAAAACCATGAAAAAGTAACTTTTTTTTGTAAATCATTGGAATTTGTTCATTATAAATCGTAGGATCAAAAAATTATAAATTTCCCAACTGAGATCGTAGTCTTCGAAATTTGTGTCGATTCATATACTTAGCTATACATTCGTTTAAAATAAGTTACAAAGCCGAAGATTGGGCAAAAGCCTTTTGATAAACCAACGTGAATGAGTACACGAAATGTGTTTGTACCAAAAAGTAATAATCTTAAAAATTAGTAACGCGATTTTTTTAACGATACGGTGTTCGTATAAAACCTAATAGAATCGTTGTGATGGATGTGCAGCGATTTTTTTCCTTCTAATCTTAAAGTTAAAAAAAATCCTGTTGAATTGCTCGTACGTGTAATTAAATATTCATTTTTACAACGAATACAATGTGTATACATAATTACAGAGCCATGAACTATCCACATGCCAAATACATTGAAGTCGACTTTGGCGAGGTGGAGGTGGGGGTGACAAACATCAAATCAATCAGAGTCGTTAATCGATGCAACGTGAGTTTTTTTCGTTCAAGATCAAGAATAAAAAACTCACTTCATTCTTCAACATTCATTTATACTTTGTGTTGAGTTTTTAATCTGTATATTTTTATTTTTATAGTTTTTTTTTTTTTTTTAACATAATTTTATTGTACATACATGCGTATCACCGTAAAAATGAATGCTTTGCTGCTATATGTGAATTTGAAAAATCAAAATCAAACCTACGGAATAAAATTGAATATAAACGAAATGAAGGTTCGCTCATTCGAATACGAGTGATAAATAATGAAAAAAAAGACATCTAAGTTTAAATTCATGAAAAATTGAGTATTCCCAAGCTCACATTTAATTATTTTACGCATAAACATATAACACAGGTGAGACAGTCATACTACGTTCAACGAGATTCAGCGAGCAACCCTTTGGACTGCGTTTTCCACATGTTCGAGTACAGCTGGTCTCTAGACTCGTGCGGCTCTTACGTGTGCGACATAAGCTACAGGCCCATTCTGCCAAACAGAAAATACGTCGATTACTTTTTCATCATAGACACGTATGGCTGCTGCAACGAGATTTTTGCTTTTGGAAGGTCCGCCGGTAAAGTGTATCCAAATATAAACTTTTCTTCCACTATACCGGAAGACCAAAAGAACATGATCCAACAAACACGCAGGTCCGGACGTCACCGTGTCCCCGAACAGGTTGATTCTGGTGTGCAACGACGAGTGCTGCGTCTCGCAGAAGAGCTTCAAATTGACAAATCGCTCGAGCTGCCCTGCAAAGTTTACGTTCGACATCGACGTGGCCCAGTGCCCTTTCCAAATCAGCAAGACCAGTGGAGTCGTAACGGCAGCCTCGAGCAAGTCTTTCAGCGTTTCTTTTCGGTCCACCAGCCTTGGGATCCACAAGTACCGTCTGACCTGTCTCGTACTGAATCAAGTGATGCGCCCAACCTTATACCAAAACGCGCGATCGGTTTGCCGCATATATTTATCGTCGTCGACAAAACTATTTCAGGCCCCGCTCGTTCTCGAGTTGTACGGCATCTGCGGCTGCGCCCTCGACAAAGAGTACATCAGTTGCATCACATCCAAGATCGAGGATGCCGAAGGACCCAAGTTCACGGACAGCTTCGCAGACTACATGAGCGACGTCACCACGGCCATCAAGACCGATCCTCCGGCGATTTCCTTGTCCGATGTTTTCTTGGATTTCGGCCACGCCAAAGTCGGCCCGGAGAGTTGTGGGAAAAGACCACCGCTGACCACTTCTCTCACCAACCACACCAACTTTGGCCTGCTCGTCCTGTGGGAGGAGGGTGAGTCGATTATTAAGGTGTCACGCGAAGCGTGCATACATACATATTTCAATATGCCCACCACAGACGTGTCCGGAGTGTTCCACGTGCATCCCCAGGAGGCAAAGATGCTGGCCAACCAGTCGATCGTCTTCGAGGTCCGGTTCGATCCGCTCGAGGTGCGCGCCTTGTACTCGAGGGAGCTGGTCGCCCGCGTCTTTCGACTGCCCTGCTGCCCGTCGCTCGTCAAATCGACGCACCACCACGATCTGCTTCTGAACGTCGTTCCCGACATCGTTGATATTCGGCTCATCGGTGCACACTACATTATCTTTAGTATCCTGTGAACAAAATGCATTCTTTGCGATATACAGAAATAAATGTTATATTTGTGCGCGGGTGAATTTCAAGGTCACACTTACGGTAGAAGCTCGAACGACTGGCTGCCGCAGTACGAGGTCCCAGAAACGGTGATAATGCCGGCTTGCGAGCCGGCCACGCCAGCTTACGCGACGTTTATTGTAAAGAACTTTGGAAAGCAGTCCCTCATGTTCCGCTTCGTTCCGCCGGCTACGTCTCATTACGCCATCAAGCCGATGATGGGGCTTGTCACCGCGTAAGATGTTGCAAATGCAAGGCTCAAACAGTAGGTACACTATATAATGATTTCCGAATGAAAGCGTCGTTTTTGCAACAGCGAACAGGAACACCGAGTGATAGCGGTGCAGCTGTTTGCTGAGTCGGAGGGTAACCACGCGCACGTCGAACGCTGGGCTTGTTGGCTCAACGGTAGCCCCTCTAACGAGATCCACATCGACCTTCACGGCTTTGCCGAACGTCCCGAGTTGATTTTCGGGCACGAGAACCGCGTCGTCTTCGATCCGGTCCACGTGAATTGCCGAGAAAGCCTTAAGGTACCGGTGCGTAACTCGACGCGACACACTGTCAGGTGAGCAGACTTTTTCTGTTATTTTCCGGCGTGTATAATGGAACTACGCCGACTGATCTATCTATCTCTCTCAGATTTGAGTTGTGCCGGTTGAGCTTGCCGGAGGAGTTGAGCGTAGAAAAAACGAGCGGAACGGTGGAACCGAACGAAACGGTCTTTTTCGACTGGCTTTTCCAGCCCGGTAGAGCTCAAGTTTATGATTTCGGCCTAACTTGTCGACTGGCTACAATTTCTGATGGTAAATCCCGCGAGTTGGAGATTTTGGTCTCAGCAACCAGCGCGGAAGGAACTCTCATGGTGACGACGTCGAGGATAAACGCACTTTGCGAATCGTTGTAACGTATAATATGTATCGCCCCAAACAGGCTGTACCCGAAGATTTGGATCTCGGCGTACTGGAGTACAACGAGTTGGGAGATGCGCAGTTTACGATATTCAACTTCAGTCCGGTCACGATCCATTTTCTCGTGGCTCTCCAGGGAACAGGGGATCCGGAGAACCAGCGGGACGTGAAAATTTCGCAGGTACGGGGCTCCGCGCGTCCGGGCAAGAGCGAGAAATTTAGGGTCTCGGTGACTCCTACGCGACCCGGCCGGCATGAATTGGTCGTCGAGTACTTTGCAAGACCCAGTGCGACGGACGATGATCCGATATGCCTGTCCCAGCCCAAGCATCTCTGCAAACTCTCCTACTCCTGCTACTTGTCTGTTTTCCAGGTTGTTTGGTATTTATATGTTATTTGTTGCTCTTGCGGTTGAATGTAAAACTTTTAACTGTTGATCTTCAGGTCAAAGACTTGCTGTACCAAGCGAATTCAAATAAGAATTTGAGTAAACTCTCATTGTGGAAATCTCTGAACATAGACAAGTGAGATTTCATATCCGTGCCAATACTTATCTATATTTTGTTCTATATGCAATAATCCTCAACTGTAAATGGAAATGTTTTCATCTCAGTTTGAATTGCGCGTTAAAAGACTTGCTGCCTCACCAGGAAGCTTTGATCGGCATGACTTTACCGTTCGATTCACTGTATGAGAACGAAAGGTTGGTTATCAAACTATTGGTAGTTAACACGAATCCCGTGAAGGCTTCGTGTTGTTTCAAGAAAAAAAAATTTTGTTCCTGCGTGAAAAACGCGTCGAAAAGCCGCAAAATTGAAAATAAGTGCACCGATTGCGTCCTGGATCCCTCCTGTGCCATTTCCCCTGAAAATATATGTTTGATGGCAAGCGCACATTTGTTTATTATTCTCAACGGAAACCATAAAAGACACGGAAATCTAACGATTTTCCCTTTATTTAGCCGAACGAAAGGTGCACATTATCGATCGAAGTAACAAGCAATCCCCTACAACTGACCGGATTGTTTTGGGATTTGAATATCGGACAAGAACGGCGGATTACTTTGAACATAAACTTTGAGCTCCCCGTAATTGCATCAGGCGATCGTTTGAAGTTCAAAAGTGTTTTTTTAGGTCAACGCACGAACGCCCAACACCAGGTATTCATATTTGTACTCTGTCACATATAAGACTTGAGAGATAGACAGAACTAAAACTACGTAACTGTGAACGAAACGAAATCGTAGGCCATTTGGTTGTACAACGGTGAGGAAAATGAAATTGCATATGCGGTCGAAACGAAAAGCCTCGCGGCCTTCAATAAAAAGAATTACGGCGTGATTTTCTCATGTTTGGATCCAGAAGGAACGATCGGCTCTTACGAGCGTAAAGCTGTCGTGTTCAGTTTTTGTCCCAACAAAATTGGGACATTTCAAGTTAGTTGACAGATGTCACAGTAATATACTTTTTAAATGCGTCCAAATGACTTACTTTTACACTGTTTAGGCAACAGTTTTGGTGACAGTCGATCAGAGAGAATCACTGCTTGGCATAGAAGCTCAATCTACCAGCATTAAAATGCCAATTGTTGCAAACTACGAAACGTGTCCGGCTTCTTACACCTTTTTGTCCGAGGATATCATCGTTTACTTCAACAAAGACTACATAATCACGCCGCCGTTGCCAACTTTTGGGAGGGTGACGCAAATTGTTATTGTCCACAATCACCATCAGCGCGATGTGTTGCATTATCAATGGCAAAAGTAATTGTTGCACTTTTTTCTCAACTACATATCATTAAATGTTATGTTGGGTATTACAAAAACTCTTGTCTATTTAAACCGATGGAAAATAACATTATTATTCGATGCTCCAGTTACGAAATACCAGGTGCACTGAAAGTCAAAGTGAATCCGATGAGTGGCTTGATCCAGCCACAGTCACGTTTAACGTTTCTCATCGAAGTAGTTGCTGGCAAGTACACGTGCTCGTTGGATATCGACGTGTTTTGTAATTTCACGAATGTCAGTGAAAGACGACTCGCGGAGAAGAGAAAGGCTCGACAAGATGATTTGTTGAGACAACTGAAAGATGAATTTACCATAACTGATAAGGGTATAAGTTATCCGGTATAATATGTTTCTTTTGAATTGTACGATGAATTACAATGTTTTATGTTGCTGAACTGAAAAAAAAAACATACTTTATTTTGATTGCAAAATATAAAAGAAAAAACCCGAATTTGAAGAAGTGAAAGAAACATCTACTTATTGCAAGGCTTTAACGATTAAAGTCGATGTTTACGATCCACGAGATACCGACAGCAAAGTTGAATTGAAGCAACATTTGAAAATTGTCACGCCAATTGGGGAAATTACACGAGATACGGTTCCATCCGAAGGTACTTTTTCAGAAATCGAAATCAACGATTGCTCTCAGATTTTGGAATGCACCATATGGTGATTATTTAATGGTTCTATACATTTAAAATAATTATAAAAACTCATTTGTAGAAAAAATATATACAGTTGATATTTTATTGTTTAACAGGGACATTATCAACTGCAACTCATTCGATAAAACATTGAAAAATGATCTGACAACAGTGCATAATCTCAAATATTCGCAGTTACCAACTGACATTGTGAAAAGAAAAATTCAAAATGGGAGGAGTGACTGTGTTCTGCCTAAACATTACATCGAAGATATATTGCACACTGTAAGGCATTTGTTGTAACCTCATAAAATATTTTGCATGGTTGATTTTTTTATTTTTTGTAGATTATATGTATGAGCGTTCATGAAGAATTTAATCTCAACACCAACCACTTTTCACATCCTACGGATGCCCGAGAGATATCATATCACAAAGTATATTCCGAGGCATCCAATGAAAAAGCTGAATAACTGTTTCTTTATCAAAAAGAGTTTTACTTTAGTACTGATAAACAGTTTAAATTATTGTTTAAAAATAAAAAATNATATATATATATTTGTATATATCCCTAGTGATTTACTGCTGGTGTAAATAACTAGAATCTAGGGACTTTTTCAAGACGGTTCCCCTAGAAAATAGTTTGCGTACGCCGCGAAATCCGCAACGCTAGATGGCGCTGATACACTACACATTGTTTAAAAATAAAAAATTATCGAAACATTAAATTGTATAAAAAATTAATTTAGCGGAAAAAGAACATTTTAACCAAAATTCACAAAAGTAACAATCAATTTATTAAAAAAATTATTTACATTAATTACCTATCACTCATTAAGTGAGGATCAGAAATTCGTCGAAATACTGCTAAGAATTTGTCACCCTTGTTTCGTGTGACTTTTTGACCCTCTTCTGTACTTTCATAAAGTTTTTCAATGATTGGATCTGAAATCTAAAAAGTACAGTAATAAGATAAAATACCAAACAAGGAGTTGCTATATTACATATATTATCTGAGAATTCACCAATTGCTCTTCTGAAACACGCTCAAATAAAGGATGTTCTGATAAATGTTGAACCATCCAATGGTGTAGATCTTTGACATCAGTCATTGTATAAACAATAGCCTAAAAAATTTTTGTTGTAATATTGTAGACTCTTCATTCAAGCAAATGTTATAAAACTTACATTTTCTGCTAAAACATAGGCATATTCTGCTAAAAGAGACTTATTGATTATACGCCACTTGTGTTTTGCTTTCTTAAAATGTGGATCCGGGTATAGAAAAAACATTTTCTTCAGCTGACCTTTGTGAAAATAATTTGGCAAATATTTCATAGCATTGGTTCGCAAACAGGCGATGTTTCCGTACTGTCCCGGATTTTGAGATCGTAAGGCTTCTATTCGATCTATAACGTAATCTGAAACTTTTACCCTAATCTCCATTCCGACAATTAAATTATCAGGAAACATTGATGACAATGTGACTAAAAAAAATTCTATTTTAAGGAGCTATTCAAATTTTGTGTGGAATTTATAACTCGGTAATTTACCTAGTAATCCACCATACCCACATCCAATATCTGCAAATTGAACAGGTTTCGTCAGCTTTTCGACACCATTCTCTATATTACAATTTTGGATATAGTTTGGATACAAGGGACTCCAATCCATAGCATCTGGTTTCACTGGACTGAATAATAGATACAATGTTAGTTAATCAAAACCTCAGTTTTAAATTAAGGAAAAAAGATAACAAAAGGTAAAAACTTGCTATTCAATACAATGGTCCGCTATTGGATTGGAATGAGCCCGCTGTCGATAGTATTTTTTCTGAGGCAAAGATTTTGTGGCACTAGCCATTGTAGCATAACTTTCAAATGCACTGTCTGTAAAGTAACTTACTTATAACATTTGAAAGCAATGTAAGCTAATTATTCTTATAACTGGAGTTTCAATATTAATCAAAGACGTAATTAATCTTTATACATATTCACTCAACAAACGACTAATATAAGTTTTATGGTATAATTAGCTTACTTGTTTTATAAATAATTTTTATAGATTTTTTAAATAATTTTAAGAAAAACATATACAATTCAAACTAACCTCTATCTCAGTTTTTGAAATTATCTATATAAATGCGATACAAGACATAAGTACCAAAATCACTTAATTTTTCTATGATAAATTGAGCTACTTACGACAAATTATTCAATTGAGAAAAATCAAGAAATTAAGCAGAGACATACACGTGTCATGTTCGCGCTCTGCTCTATATATACATCACTGTAAAACTCCAATCACAACACAAAAAAATCGAAGTCGTACGTATATGTTTTGGAGCAAGAATCAGCTGATATTTTTTCAATAAGCGACCAGCGCCATCTAGCGTTGCGGATTTCGCGGACTTACGCAAACCATTTTCTAGGGGAACCGTCTTGAAAAAGTCCCTAGATTCTAGGGGTTTTCAGCAGAAGTAAATCACTAGGCATATATAGTAATAGTAGGTCAAAAATCGCACGCACTGGAGACTGCTCTGAGAGGGTCTATATAATTGCGTGATATGCTTCGATAAATGCAATACGGTTCGAGATTGATGGTCACACTAAAATTTGACGAAAATCGGAAAATACATGATGGTTGTACACTTGGATTGTGTACTTATATCGAAAATCGTCGGCGGCCTTCGCTCTTGTATTTGTATACATCTCAGCCATCAATTACCTCGAGAATAGTCGCACGGTAGATGTTGCTAATTTAATATATTGGTTGTATAGGCGTGTAGATTCCAGATTTCAGTATTTTTTTATTTGTTTGCAATATTGAAGCACGCAATTATAAGTAGATTAATTATATTAGACCCCGCCAAAGCGGCCAAAGCTCGTCGGTCGAGTTGCATTTAGATCTAGCACCATCTAGCGTTGCAAACCCTGATATAGGCTGTACCGACGGTCGACACGAGATAAGAGAGAGACCTGCAGTTCGATCGAGTCAGCCAACCGTCGGTACATTAACAAAAATATCGGCCCTACTATACCGACAGTTGACTAACTCCGTCGCGACGACGAGGTCTGCGGAGTCTAGGGACTCTGGGGTCTAAATAATTGCGTTTTTCGATATACACGCAGTACAACCAACGCGAGGCACGCGCGAGGGACATGTGTTACATTTTCCGATTTTCATTAAATTTTAGTATGCATGTTACCATCAATCTCACACAGTATTGCGTAAGTATATCGAAGCACGCAATTAGACTCGAATTAGACCCTCAGGTCTGCGATATATATATATTTGTATATATCCCTAGTGATTTACTGCTGGTGTAAATAACTAGAATCTAGGGACTTTTTCAAGACGGTTCCCCTAGAAAATAGTTTGCGTACGCCGCGAAATCCGCAACGCTAGATGGCGCTGATACACTACACACGATGCAAATGATGCAATTGCAATACCTACCCCACACACACACCCCCGTTTACCAGAGAATATATCTTTTTTTTTTTTTACATATTATAGTGCTCTACGTCCGGCTCCTTTAGTAAAAGGGCACTATTATGGGCACTTAGCACTTTGGAGAAGAAAGGGATGAGGGATGGGACTGTGCAGCAACTCACGCGCAAGTGATACGTATTACGGAAGCCTTCATGGTTCACGTTCCGCAGTGGCGCTTGTTACGTATACACTTTAAGTAATTTGCTTCCACCACCCCAAGTATACTTGTAAATTACAACTATACGTCTCTTCAAATCTTACACGAACAGCAAAACGACTTATATATTTTTCTCTTTCCTTTGTTGTGACAGCAACAGAGAGGAAGAATATTAGAATATATATACAAAAAAGTGATAGTGTATGCACATTGCACGCGTGCATATTGGTCTAGGCGTGCGCATGCAGAGATTGCAGAGAGGGGGTGACTTCTTCTTTTAGTGCACTTCTGTCTGCTGCTCGTAGTAGCAGATAGGTATAGGTACAACACACTAATAGGTGTAAGACCTATTTGATTTGTGGAGCTTGAAGCGATTGATCATTTAAATTGTTCACTTTTATGCATCAATACCACATTTTGGCTTGTCCCTCAAATCAGATCGAAATTTGTTAAATAATTACTAGTTTCACAGCAATCCATGCATTCAACTGACTTACTTAGAGGAGCTTACTCGAGCTAGTGCGGAAAGTTTCACCAAAGTGGACTGTCCTCTAAAAGATATGACTTGGGGGTACGTTCTAATCCCTGCATATATGATTTTCATGTGAGGCTTGTACTTTATTAGTGGTAATATCTACTAAGTAGTGATGTGTTCAGTGTATATACTTAGTGTATAATGCTTGTGGTTCCTCTGGTGCGAATTGATTGCAGGAAAAATAGTAAAAGAAGCTCACGAATAGAATCACAAGAAAAAAAACCACTCCATAGTATTAGGTTATGCCTAGAAGTAGCTGCTACACGTTTGCCTGCACCCTGACGACGTCGACGAGAACGAGCAGCTACAGCAGTTAGGTGAGGCTTACGAAGATCCCACCACACTATACACTCTTTCATTCATTTATCTATGTTATTTTTATAAGTGTACATATACATATACATATAATACATTTATTTATACTCCTCCTGCCCCACTTGGTCTTGACCTTTCAAACTTTTTCTTTCATTCTTTTATGGTTTTTTTTTTATTTGTATTTTTTTTTATTGAGAACGATAACACATTCGTTCCCTCCTCTTTGTTCGCTGATTTTGTTGTTGGTGATTTTTGTGCGAATTGCACTGCTCCGATTCGCGCGCGCACTGTTAAACACTAACGAAATTGATTTTTGTTTTTATTTTCACCGCAAAAAATAAGTGTTGTTGTACGCTTTTTTGCCAGATAAATTTGTGGAGTCGTGTTTTTTTTTTCTCGTAATCTCAGCCAGTCTGATTGTTACATTTTTAATTTTTTTTCTAAGTGTATTTTTTAAACTCATTTTGTCCTTGTTTTAAACGCTGTGTATTTGGTTTTTTATTCGTGTTTTCATTTTTATGCATACAGTCTATGTGGAGTACAAGTAACTTTTATTGATTTTTTGTTATTTAATGGATGAGGTCATTTTAAGTATCAGGATAAAATTTTTGTTTTCCTGTTTACGTTAGATTTTTACAAAATAATTTTATTAAGAGCAATGTTTTTAAAACTGTAATTGTGAATTAAATATGGACATGTCATTCTGGAAAAAAATACCTTATCAATTTTTAATGTATCTGTGCTTCCATCGTTAATAGAATTTTTTGTGGATCATAAATTTTTTTCCTCATTTATTATTTATTTTTATTTTATTTTCACAAAATAATGTATTTAAAAGGTAATTAATACGTTTTAGTGCGTATATGATTATTTTTATTTAACGTCAATAAGTAACGTCAATAATATTTCAGATTATTTTCTACTATTTTATACTTGTTGCGAGATATATGCGTGTACACGACTTACATTATGTTAGCATAATACAAACTTGATTAAAATTGGCACGTAATAATTATCGTGTAGACATTTTGCAACATTTACATTTTAAGACTTGAACCTCGAAGATTCTTCTGTGTCTAGAAAGTATTTTTAGTAATACCTATAGAATAAAAAAAAAAGATTAAAATCCACACAAGAATACTGTTTTCAAATAACGATAGCGTTTAACTCCCCCGTATAATCATCATTAATTGTTTGTTTAAAATTTTTGTAATCCATCCAAATGAAAAAGTTAATTAATTATCAAATGCTTAATCTCAATACTTAATTGGATGAAAAAAAAGTATATTATCTTATTAATTTATATACTCACACGTCATACAACCTACTTTTATGATACCTCTTGTGTACATTCAATTATTTGAATACAATTTTTAAAATAATTAAATAATAGACACACTTTTTTACTTTTCTTGTTTTTTTTTCTTTTTTTTTTTTACTCAATTTTTTTCCTACGTATTTCAAATAATACTAGCCAGTATTTCATCCAGATCGTCCTTTGGAAAAAGATTAGCAACCTCACCAACAGTAAGAATATATTGCATTCATAAATTAACCCTTTAACGTGGCAATACTTTGCAATTACCTTTCCTAAGTGACTGTTTCAAATAGTATTTGTTTAGTTTTCCATCAAAAATGTATTATATAATACTTAACACTTTTTATGATTCCTTTTGCATGGTTACGTTTTTAGCATTTTCTATTATATTTTGAAGTACTTCTGAGCGCCCGGAAATGAGTCAGTTATAAGCTTTGCCAGAAATTAAATTACAGAATGATTCTAATTTAAACAATATACAATCATTTAGTTGAATTACGAAAAGCTTGTTATTTTTAGTACTATAATCGAATTTCTTATTTTCTCCATTCTGCTCTTCTCGTAATATTTTGATAGTAATGTTTCTTACGTTGAATTTAATTTAATTTAATTACAGTATTTTTGTAATCAAGAAATTACTTTATACACTTCAATACGTATAATTATCTGTGGTCTTATTTTTTTTAAAGTTGATATTATTTTTGTCTGAAATATTTCTTTACTAGTGTCAGGTAATTTTTTTAATGTTATGTATTCCAATTTTTATTATATAACTTTGTTTAGCTTAATTGATTAAACTGCAGCTAATAAATCTGTTAATTTTTGTATCGACGAATCTAATTATTCTAAGAAATCTAACTATAGGCCATTGATCATCGGTGTAGCTTATACGATTCAGATGATAGCATCAAAAAATATTTTGAGATTTTTCAGTTAAAATATGAATTTAGTCAAGTTTAATAATTCTCATTAAGGTCCATTATTACAAAGAAATCACCAGATACATTATCAAGTTTACCTCGTTTTTAACTGATAATATGCTTTTCAATGGTATAAGTTTTTCGAAAAGAAAACAAGGTTTTTATATTGAAAATTTTCATTATTCTGAAATAACAAGGGCGAGCTTGCGCTTTGTACGCATCAGAAAAAGTCAAGGAAACATAGTAACCTTGAACCAAATGTGCCACGCGGGCAGCATCTCATCGATTTCACAGTTAGTCGGACTGCAAAGCTTCCAGTTTTTTTTAAAGCCATAAGGTGTCAACTTTCTTAAACTTTTTTTTTTATTTATCTCTAGAAAATAGTGAAAATGTAGAGGCAATGACATTTACTTGGAGAATATATGCTATAATGTATTGTCTGTAATTAATTGAGAGAAATATATGTAACAATTGTTTATAACTAAAAATATAATTTTCCCATTTTTACACAACAGTGGAACTTGAGGTCCTCTATATAATTTAATTTCCATAAATATGCAAATATAATAATTATCTCGTTGAAGCTGTGTATGTTTGGGAAAAAAAATCGTTTAGGTTTCATTTACTAAGAATTAAATTATTTGTATATGTATATTTTAAGTCATTCGAGGAAGTAAATCAAAAACTGATGGAGATTTGTAGTGATTTTTCAAATTTTCCAGATTTACGTATATAGTTATGTTTACTCAGCTATAAAACCTCAGTAAATTACTCGGAAGTTACTTATTATTAAAATATTATTGTTTTGATGTTATTTTGTATGGATGTCTTATTGTATAGGGCTATTATATTCAGTTGAATGGGACATTCAAAGTACAGACCTTCAGTGAACATATAACAATACTCGTTTTGAAATCTTATTCGTGCATTAATAATTTACTACTCCCTTGCGCAACAAAAAACGTAAACTGTCCTATTTCTTGTCACTTTCAGAATAAAGTCTATACGTAACTAGTGCGGAACATAATACATCGATCCTTTGTTTACAAAATGAATGGTGTACTTTATTTTTAGAGTTACAATTAAATAGAAATCACTGCCACAGTAAATGTACCATGTTATTGTAGATTTAAATTCAACTGCTCTTTATACTAGAGAAATACATGAATAATTAATTTGTATATAAATGTATATGCATTTATACATAAACATAAATAAACTTATGATATTATAAACTGACAAATTCTCTGGGACTTAATTCAAGTCATATTGCTACTGTAAGTTACATTTGCTTGAAAATGTCTCTGTAATAACTCTGAAATTATTATTTTACTATTTATTCAATTTGTGTATTTTTTAAGGCCCTTTAACATCGATCGATACTTGAACTGAGTGTCACGAAATTACAAACTGCTTCCATCTCTCTACTCGTATATGTTTTTGTCATAGACAAATGAAAAAAAAAAAAATTACTCAATAGAGATATGACATTTTTACAACAGTTGAAGGTATTATAAATTATTTCGCTGTAAGCATACTATTGTAGATGTATTCTGTTTGTAGATTTACGTTACGCAAAACTTGTGGCCCCCACATTCGTGTTGGCAGTAAACGTGCTGTAGCTATACGCCAAAAGAATGTATGTAGCGTACATTTTTTTTTTTGTTGAACAACGTGCGCGACATGATATATGCAACCGTTCTCTCAGTGTGCATAAACTTTGTCCGTTTGAGTAATACAAAGAAAACGGGACTTTAAGCATGACCCACTTTGGTGGTTCTGTGCAGGATTTTTCCCATGTCACTAGTCTTATTTTTTTAAATTAAATTTTTTTTTTTCCAGTGATTTGATTTTTCGTAAAGTGCATTTTCCTTTTTCTATCTTTTGTGCCTTCCTTCAAGTTCACATCTTGCGGTCATTCGTGCGATACATTTGAATGAAATAAGTGATTTGTGGTTTCTCATATTACACTTAAACACTTGATGTAAGCCACGTACTATACATAAGTTTATTTTTGCTTTTTCGTAGGAAAAATTTGCTACCAGTTTTAGAAAAAGGTAATTTTTTTTGAAAAGTGCAAGTATCATAGTACGTTTTATTTAATGCTATGTGAATGCGTTTTTAAAAACTCTTTTTATGTAATTTCCTATATACGTGCAACTGACAAGACAAGCTGGTGAACTTTTTCCAAAAATTTCTTACTTTCGTAATTTTTTTTTTTTTTTTTTTTTTTTTTTCTAATTTTTACCAACTTTAAATCAAACTTATTTAAAATAATAAAAGTTTTTGGACCTGTTTATGCAATGACACTAAAAATTCAAAATAAAATTTTTCAACTATACTGCTACATTGCAAAACACAGCATAGGTTATTTATAATTAAAAATTCGTAACAATATATTGAAAAAATGTTAATAAGTTTCCTTGATCAGAAATCTGTAATGGCACTTTAAAGATAAATTCCTAATTTTAAATTTCTACACAATATTACCGATAGCTAGTTAGGATGGCTAGGGTTACATTTAATCGTATGATTGAAATTGATATTTTGCAAGTTCTTAAAAGTATTCGATTGGAAAACTTATTTAAAATACTTTCAGAAATTGTCCAAGTTAACTGTTGAAAATGTGTTCTTGTATACATTATAATGTTGGTAAAAAGTAAAAAACAAAGTAATTACCCAGTTTTATTTATCTAGATTAAAACAATTACAACAAATTCTAGCGACAAAATTGTAACTTAATTAATAAAAATTAAATATAATTTCTTTTTTTTTTTTTTTTTCTATTGTAATAATTTTCTAAATACGATGATCAAAATTATGGTAAAATTTGGACTAAAAAGTCATAAGTTAAAAAACACACTGTTAAGTACCTGCCCATAAATCCATGCAAGTACAGTTAATTCTGCAGTTCTCAAATAAGTACAATGATCCATGCGTCGATGAAAGCGAAAAAAGTGGACTCTCTCTTCCGTGCTGTAGTTCAAGTATGCTGGCCTGAAAACAGGTTTTATTGTCCCTGGTGACCACTGTACACACTAAGCTACTCATATAGGTGAAAATATCAGCTGTTTCATGGATGGCGCGTCGGGCTATATAACTATATATACACGACTCGACTACCTACGCGATGTGAATGTTCCCTCACTCATTCGATAACTTCGCTACAAGTGTGTTACTGGTGCGCTCGCGGGCACTCTCGGACTCTCCAGTATTAGAGTAGCTTCTAAGCAGTGCACTCTTCGAGGTGAGCCCACGAGCGCACGTGTACTTGTAGGTATAAATTATAAGGTATATGAGCCGGCTCATAAGTTAACAATTAACAGGTGTCTGGTTTCACTGTGCTGGTACATATTATATGAATCATAGACAATAAAGGAGAAGCTGCATTTCGATTTCTTAAATTTTTTTTTGGTCCACTGTAGTTCTTGATTACTCGGTAAGCCACTGAAACGTCGAAATACGTGTACGGTTTGTTTTAATTTAATCCACGCGTGTATTCTTTTTTACCATTGTTTTTTTTTTCAAAATTACATCAAAGTTCATTATTTTCTTTTTAAAAAAATAACATCCGCCCCGAAATCGTTATCTTTGAAAACTTTCTCGTTCGTTACTATTTATTTATTCTGTACAGCGTAATAATAATCGAGATAATGCTGACAGAGAAAGTCTCCAGTAAGAAGTGTATAGAACTATAGAAAAAAAAACAATTTAGTACAATTATGGTACACAAATTTTTGTCTTTTGCACATATGAGAATATTTTTCCAGGAGTAAAAAATTAGATTCATGATATTTTTGCTCTGTAATTTAATGTAGTTTTTAATTTTAAAAACCTTTTAATTTAAAAACTTGAATTAAAAAAATTTAATTTAAAAACGAAACCATACGTTTTTCTTGCACGCTTACGAATTTTATCATATTTCTGAAAGGCAAAAACTTTGTTTTAAAAGATGTACCTACCTAAAAATAAAATGTTTGGCTGTGAGTTTAAGTGACTTTCAATCGAGGATTTTGCACAGAAATTACGTAAAAGTACGAGTGAGACCCCGACAATTGTCGTTATTCTTCGTAATTTTCACAATATTTTTTTCGCAAAGAAAAATCGCTTTCATATCCTCTCGTCCGCAATCCATACTAAAATACAATCCTTTATGTACCGATGTACAAAATACACTTGCCATACGCGAACAAAAAAAACAACAATCGAATCACACAACGCGCGTTAATTTTCACTCCCATTGTCCAACATGTATATAAACAAATCGTATACGTGTACTCGTCGTTCCAGTGGTTAACCATGGCAAATCCTTCTACAAAACAACGTTTACCAGAACTAAGTGTATCGTAACAGCACCGCGGCTGCAACTCATAGTCCCGTCCTCACTCATTTATCGCCTCGAATCTTCCCTCTGGCTCCTCTTAATCCTTGATTAGCACTCACATGTGTACACAGTTGCGTACACGCGCGAAACCCCTTTCGCGACGAGGCTAGTACAGAAACGCACGTCTCAAGGAAAATCGCGAGCAGATAACGCGTCACGTGCGCTTTATCTATACACACAGAACAGACAGAGAGAGAAGAGAAAAAAAGCGTGTGTCGCCCCACAAGAGTTGGTGTGCACACACAAACATATGTTTATATAATACAATAAGTGCTCGCTGTTATTAGTTGCGAATATTTTTTTTTTTTTTTTTTTTTTATCTCTCTCACTCTCTTCCATTTACAGTATCGGTATACGACGTCCGATCCGTCCTCGATTACAATTTACAATACAAGAGGCGCGAGGTGCAGTTCATCCGTCGGCCCGACCGTGGATTGGAGTTGGGTTTCGCGCGAGCGCTTCGATGTATTGTGTAACGTGCATTGTTAAGTATAAGCAACTATAAAAACATTACACGTTGGAGCAAAAAAAAAAAATAATAATAACGCCACGCAATATTAAGACAATAACGTTTGTCGCGAATTATTGTTCCAGGTGTACCTATAGCTGTGTGAAACCAGATACTTGTTAATTTTTATATGAGTGGTGTATTTTTTTTTTTTTTTTTTTTAATCTTCCGGTGCCTTTACTTTGTGCCTCGGAGTCTTGAGAGAAGTGCGCACAAGTTCGCCTGTGATATTCCCGAGTGTAACCTACGAGCGCGTGTGGAATGCGCGTTACGTGAAAGCGTCGGTCCGGTGAAAGTTGTAAATCTCGCTCAAACGGTCACTCATCATCAGCTGGGCACCTCCGCAGACACGCGTGCGACACTTAAAGCAGCTGCCGGTGGTGTTTGCTTTGCGTTGATCTGATGCTCGCTTGAGGTTATTGGTAAAAGTACACCACAGGTGACGTTTATCCGCGGACGGACTCTAAAAAGCTCGTGGTACAGCAGTGGTACATATCAGTCCTCGGCACATTTATGCGTCGACTAGTTAGGGCAGCGGGTTTCCGTTCGTCGATACAAGTAAAACGGAACGAAAAATAACTGTGTTGAGTGGAAAACAAAAGAAAAAAGAAAAGAAAAAAAAAGGTGGTTCGAGTCGTGACGACAAATGTCACACTTGCGCAGAAAGACGATCGGCAGGAGCAGGAATAACCGGCAATTCACCTTGCTTGGCAATGGCCGACAAACCATTGCCATTGCCCGGCTCGCTGAGCATCATTTACACGAGGTAATGGTTTCCTTTTCCTTGTCATAACATTGTTACGACATTAATTGTACACTCGAGCTCGCAGCGTTTCCTTTGCGCGTCAAGGCGAGATGTCTATCAAGGATACGTGTGTATACGCGTTGCTTTTTATCAATTTTTTTTCACTTTTTGATGATTAATGCGTGCGTGTGTGTGGGTATGGTTATTTTTACGTTGAATGAAAAACATTGTGTGCTGGGCAGTGACCCGGTAAATCTTGTTCACGTGTTTTTGAAACGCCGGTAATTTTATTTATTTTTTCTTATAGTGTCATCTTGTACGAGATAAGGATACATTTTATTTATAAGCTTTCTTATTGGTAACAAATAATCGTATTGCGCATGCATGAACATTTTTGTTGTATTGATCAACGATAATTTTTTTTTTTTTTTTTCTTCAAAGAGTTATCTATGCGACTTCGAATACTCAAATTTTTCATCTGTGTATTATTATTAGGCTTTCGTAGACATAAGTTATCATTTTTAAATGGGCTTTGATAACGAAAATCATTATGTATCTTGATTTATATATTTTAGCTATCATTATCCAAATGTGCTCATGCGCTCGTATATTGTTTATTATTAAATACCAAGAAATTTAGGTTGTACCATTTATTTTTATGAATTTTACCCTTCGATAAAATACACCTTAATTTAAAATACAATTCTTGAATGACCAATTTTTTAATTTTTTTATTTAAAGGCCAATAGTGTGGACCAGATGTTTCCCGAAAAAATTTTTTTTGGTCCTTAAAACTTCTAAGATTTTAACAACATTTAAACGTATATTTTATTACATGAACAGCTCAAACAGCTGCAAATACAAGAATCCAATGTTTTTTTTTCTCCACAGCGAATAATCAAAATAAATTAATTTATAATTACATATTCGGACCAGATACAAACAAAAAATTTATGAAACGTTTGAGATAAAAAAAACACTATTTGTAATTTAAAGCTATTCTGATCTAAAATTATTTAAATTGCAAGTTACCATTATTACTTTGCTTTGGAAATTGAAATCACTTATGTCCCCATCAGATTTACACTTCCTGTCTCGTATCTTTCTTTTATTACTTCGCTCTGTCGGTTGTATACATTATTCTATCCACTTTTATGGTGTAATATTTTTTGAATATTTGCAGCCTTTTTTCCATACTTACGTATATACATAGCTTTATTTTTTAATACTTTTTACCTATGCTACTTTCGATAGTTTGAATTTCGTCTCTTTTTTTTCATATAGTTTTTTCTGCTCTCTTTTTAAAAATGCTTTTATTTAACTTGTACTGTCTCCCTATCCGCATGTCCGTGGTGGGACGGGTGGAATATTGTAATCGATTATTAGTTTACACCTAGACAGCCGAAAATTTTTTTCCAGTACAAATTTTCTTTATTAATGACAATAAAGTATAGTGATAAAATATTTCTATAAATTTCATTTTTTTTATTTAGCTCTGGAAAATTAACAATAACAAATTTTATATGTAGATTAAGCTAAGTCACTTTTATCATATATGTAATAAATGTATATACATGGCAAGTATTTATTACTTAAATTTTGAAAATTTTACTAATTTTTTCCTCAGTAATATTACTGTCATAGTTGCAGTAATTATTAACTATGTTTGAACTCATCACACACTTCTGAATACAAAAATGATAATTCACAAATCATAAAAAATTTGTTCACATAAAAACAATGTAACTATATACAGGACATAAAGCAAAAAAAGTACAGTGTATGAAATACAAAGAAGGAACACACATGCATGCTGTCGCTCATAGCTCAGCTGATGCATAGGTAACACTTGGCAGCGTTCATTTGATAAGTATGCATCACCCTTGATATTATCTCCAAAAAGAGGGATCGGTGTGTGAACGGACGCTGCAGTGATATATACTATATATATCAATGACTTAGTTCGTTCTTTTTATTCGCTTCATAAAGAAATAAGAAGAAACCGTAGTTTACGACTTCTTGGCAGATGTGTAAGGAAAAAAAGTATATGCGCACCACGGCCACGAAGTAGAGCTGTACGATACTGACTACGTATTGCTACGTGGTCAATAAAGTCTCACTTTTTGATAAGGCACGTAATATACCATTTTACGTTTTAGATCATGACTGAAAGCATATTTTAAAAATATTATTGTGTATTGGATTAATTTAAGATTTTTTATCTATTAGTATTCATTAACTATTACTGAATTTTCCCCAACTTTTGCGGGCGTAAACTCACCTTTTTTTATTTCCATGGCTTACTGTCTAGCCATTTAGAGTTGCAAAATCTACATTCTCACTCATCTCTATAATTTGAATGACCTTATCACCTACTCTTCACTTTATCCTTGCATTTTCTCATTTTTTCTTCTTTATCAAGAAAATGTTTGTCACCCACCGACTCTTTTATTAAAATTTTGTCAAAAATTCCTGGCTTCACAATAAAACATCTCTTGCAACCCCATAATCAAATACATATTTCTCGCAAAACATGTTTACGACACTTGCTTTGACATAATCGGCTTTACTAAGTCCTCTAACTACGATATAATCCTATCTCTCGGCTCTATCATTCTATTTTACGAAAATGCTTTACTTTTTTTTAATTGTATTCTTAACCACTACAGTTCTAGTTGTTCTAATCGTCTTGCTAAGTTACTGTTAACCACTTTCCTTTTTTTGTTCCGTTATTGAATAATTTTTTTTTTTTTTTTTCGAGTAATATTACAGTTTGGATTGTGTCCTACTATTTCTATTAATTTAGAATTTATTTTTTCAATCTGGGCTCTTTGATATGATAAATTAACGATATCATTACTTATTACCTATGAATTGAAAATTTATTTAATAGCAACATCTACCTAATGCCTTATTTTAGAGAAATATTAATATTTTTCTGCCCACTTCACTATTTACATTGTAATAATCTAAGTTTTTGTTCGAAATTTAAAAATGAGCAATAGCAATTTAAATCAATCAAAATACAAAGTACAGTGCAAGCCATTTTAATGTGTCACATAAACAGGCATCTGCACAAAATCTGCCGACTCGAGACTAATTCAGCGATAATTGAGCCACGGCCTAAAAAAAAACCATTATCCGAACGGTTACGCAAATGGCGAGCGTGAAAAAAATACCACATCGCATTAAACAAGCAATGCATACGAATACTTTTCGTCTACTTCGAAAATTTGCTCAAACTTATGAATGTTATGGTTTGTCTTGAAAAATAATTTTTTAGCCTGTTTACGGTCGATTTTTACTTTATTAATTTTTATGAATTTTTACGCTCGATTAGGTTGATATAGTGGATTGGTACCTTGAGTGACAAAGGTTACCCCCTCACTTGGCTGCGACTTTTGTCCGTCGTTATATACGTATATGCATCGCATAAGTACGAAAGTTATATTTGTTTTGGAGTACATTTGCATAGTTATTTATACAAAAATACAAGCTATAAGACAAAACTATTTTTGTAGATCTAGTAGAAACTTTGCAGCTCAGTTTCAAAGTATCTCTTGACATTTGAAATGTCACATCTTCTCATCATTTATGAAAAAATAAGAAATTTTTTCGTTCATACTTGGAAAGAAATTTGCAGAAAAAGGTCACTATTATTTGTTATTCTTATCACACATTATATTATTTTGTGTTTTAATGGATGAATTATATTATTAAATCACGATTGTTTAAAAGCAATATATACACGTAGCCGAAAAATTTAAATCAGTACAATTTTTCGTTGCACTAATGATATATTTGAAATATATACGCCCTTAAACCTTTCAATAAACCCATGGAAACTCACTTATTTATTAAATTAAAAAATATGAAGTAGTTAAGTATAGTAAAATTATTACAACAAAAAAAAAAATGTATGACCTATCGACTGTGCTAACAATTTGTTCAAATTATATTTTGGTTAAATTTATTGAAAGTGATGGCAAGAGTATTGTAGCCTTTACATTGAAATGATTCAATTTGTTTCCATGTGTGTTATAAAATGTACGGAAGATAAGAAATACATTCGTTGTATCAGATTCTCAATTACTTAAGTGTAAATTCTCATAATAAAATTCATACTAGTGAGTAATTCAATTTTTAATTTTTTACTTATTGCAGTACATGAACACTGTTTTTGTTACATTTACCATCCCTTCAAAATAAATACTAATTTAATAATTATTTGAAAATGTTTTTATGATTTTTTAAGTAAATGTACCAAGCCTATAGGTAATTGCTATTAATTTCGAACAGATAATTGTAGAAGTAGTTTTTTTTTCGAACCTCGTCTTTATTGGTTACATGGATTTCATTTCTTGAATCTTCGAAAGATTCCTGTGCTCTTATCTGTGAATCGATAGCTCAGGGATTTTTTCTACGTCAAGCCCTTATCTTACTCGGTAGTCGATTGGCGACAATTCTCTTAAAATAATGGAAGTATAAAAAATAAATATACGTATGTATGTATTGAACAACAGCAAATCAATATCTAGATCTTCGTCGTGTCGTGGCTCCAATGAGCATCAGGGAGTGGAAACATAAATACATACAAGCAGTTTCTTCGCCTCCCGCGTGCCGATATCAGCCTTTCATATTTTTCCGCCGGCTGCTTCGACGCAGTTGCTCGACTGATATTATTCCGGTTCTTACGCATTTCTGCTTGTGTCACTTGTTTTTGTTGTTCTGGGGAAATTGGAGGGCAAGTTTTTTTGAGAGGAGTTTGATTGAAAGTGCTCAGTGTGGCAATGAGAACCAATGTGTTGTATGTTCAAAGTTGAAAATTCAAAAGTGTCGACAAACTGCTTTGCTAGTGTTCCAAAAAAACATCGCTATAAACAGTGCAGTACCCTTGATAAAAGAATGTTTGGAAAAATTTGGACTAACTTTCGCAAAAAAAAGATAAATTGTAACTAAAATTACGTATATCAGTTATAAGTTAATCATAAGTAAATTTTCATTTGTATATTAAGAACCTGATGATTAAGAAACGTTAGGTTTATTTTAATACAAAGGTGTTAATAAAAAAAGTGAATTAGGTACTTAATTGCCTTAAAAAATGAAACGCAATACTACATGAAGTATTTCATAACCTTTTCAGGAAATATTCTATCATGTTTTTTTAAAACTCTATTAACATGTGTTTCACAAAAAAGGTTATGGTTAAATCAAACATGTACTAATTCACATTTTTTAAAATCTATTGCCTACAATAATAAAATAATAATGATAATACTGATACTGATGGTTATAATGAAAATGATATAGATAATTAAATGATAATGATGATGATAGTAATAGTAATACATAAATATTAATAATAACAATAATATAACTGATAAGAATTATGTTGATTATAAT
>NW_019379557.1:604161-615387 GCF_000648655.2 Copidosoma floridanum
ATTTTTAATATTTTTTATTTTTATTAACAAAGATACTACTTTCAAGTGGTATAATGGACCTTTGACAATGATTTTAGATCAATTGTTTCTCTTAATTTATTTAAATTTGTTTAAGCAGAAATATTATTTAATTTGTTTTTATGACATTTTGTAAAGTATTTAATTTAATGGTGACAGTATGATAAATTTTTTGAAATAAAATTCTACCCTAGTGAAGCACAATAAATTATCCAGTTAAATTATGAGTACATTTAGTTATACGTCTTCTTAAAATCAAAACTACTTTTGTGTGCCAAAATTTTAAAAACTACAAAATTTTTTATATTTATGCATGAAAAAACACATAATCGATTATAAATGATTCTTGTACACAGATAATAACTGCGGTTTAAAAAAATTTATACAACTAAAATAAAAATGTAAAAATACTACAGTGAAAATTTATTAAACTAACAAGTGACAATGAAAGTTCCACCAGATATTAGAATTCACATGGTAAATGATGATAACGCTAACGAGAAAACTGGACTACTGAGTCCTATAAACAAGAGTGCCTCTTCTTCTTCACTCAGTACCAGCATAACCAGATCTTATGGTTCTTTGGTAGACAACTGTCAGCAAGTCGTAAAATCCCTTTGGAACCGTAACAGACAGGTATGATCTATTTAGCGCGCGACACTGTAAACTCGAAAATAAAAATAATACACTTTAAAACTTGCGTTGTTATATTTTAATACGGTGACGCCATCAGTATTATGTAGGAGATGCACGTTGATCTCGAGGAAGAGGTGCCAAATACAATTATACTATCTACATTCTGAAGAACGTTTTAATAATACTTTTCACTAAGAAAAGCAGGTCTTGTACTTAAGAGTCAAGTACAACAAATCACACAATGAATTAAAAGCTGTACTTAGTAATTTTAAGACAGGACTCATTAATCCAAAAAACCATTTTATCTAATACTTTTCATGCATATTTATTGTTGAGATTATCAAATAGTGTATATCATGGACTTAACAATTTTGAAAACATTAAAATTACCAAATCACTTAAACAATATTTTAAAAAACAGTACTATTTTTTTTTCTTTAACTCTATGATGAGTATAAAAAAATTTTCTGTCAGCTGAATTTTTTTTCCTTCAAATAAAGATCGTGTATCATCGCGTCTTTATTTGTAAAGACCTCGTAATACAGCTGCAAGATAAAAGATTTCATAGTTTCACATTATGAAAAACTTCTATTCCCTCCTCTAACAACTTTCGTGTGTATCAACCAAGCTGGAACAGGCGTAGCTCGTTAGGTTTTACTCAGTTCTACATATTCTTTGTTAGTGAAATGTGTTTTTGAGTTGTCGTGGCGAAGTTTGTTACCCATACTTAGCTCAAGATTTCAGTTTTAATTGCGTCAAAAGTAAGTTTTGCTGTTCTGTCACAATAACAGTCCTGATCGTGTCAACTAGCTAATCTTATTTATATATTGACGGAGACTGCACAAACAGCACTTTAAATAGCGAGCTTCATAGGCAGTGGTTTAAGGTATTTTTGTTTTAAGCCGTTTACTGACACCTATTAAATTTATTTCACTTATAAATCACTGACGTTTTCGTTGTATGTCAAATAAAATAAGCGATTGTCTCTTACAAATATGTTTGTAAATTTTTTTTTATGTAACAATTGTATCTGTAACTTTAATATTTCTATATATTTTTTGTCACTGGTCTTTTTTATAAAAAAAAGAAAGCAAAGTTTCATAATATTATTAAAATTCCATAAAAAATGTGTATGTTTTCGTACTCTGAAAATGATTAAGAATGGTTACTAGTTTATAAAATATACGCACAAAAACTATTTTCTAAACTTGAAAAAAAAAAAAAAAAAATTCCAGACGCGTGACCGAATGACTAATACGATATCATTTTATGATATACATGTGCGCATGCGTATCGTTTATGCTTCTTTATTCTTGTGAATCGCCACGAGCCACGAGCAAACGTTTTTGTATTTCAAAGTCAGCGATCGCATGTGGTATCTGCCTCGGCAAATAAGTAACTATGACGCGGTTCATTCTGCCATGCTTGATATTAACTAGACGCAGCAGCATGAGGCGCTCGTCTTACTTTAGTTTGCCAAGCGATCCAATTGGCTCAAGTGACGCTAATTTGTCTTTTTGAGCCCATCGCCACTTACAGTTGTCTTATGTTAAAGTTATCAGCGAAAAAAATTATATGTATGTATGATATTTTTCACATGAAATGCATTTCAAAACCATCCTAGACAGTAGACGAAAATTCTATGAAAAATTTATTTTACCCCACGTAGACATTGTCACAAACAACTGCCTTCGAAATGGTTCAATATTATTGCATAATTGCATATGATAAAATACTTTCATAAATAAATATATCATATGTTATATTTTTTTGAGTAATTACATTAGTACCTAAGTTTCCTAATAAAGAAAATCTCTTTGAAGGTGTTTTCGACAATACATGATAATATTATTTTCTGAAAAATATTTTAAAATAAAAACATGAAATTTAATAATTCGTTTAGTTATTTAAAAAATTCTAAAAATTTTTATACTTATCGAGAGGTCCGCTCATGCGTCAGGTGTCGTATTAAGCGAAGGGCCCTGGTCACTTTTTACATGTAACAAGTTAATAATTAGTTAAAAAAGTAAAAAAAAAGTCGTTTATTACGTAAACAGTACAAACATTGTAAAAAGAATACAAAAACTTTTATTTCAATATTCCAGGAAATTCGGCATCCTTGGTACGTTGTTGATGGAGTTAATTTGAATGATAATCCAAACCGAGAAATCCAAACTAACAAAAATTTACAATATTATATGTATTTTTAAGCAGCTTCAAAAATTAGTAAAGACTTGACTTAGGGATGAAAAATTCTAAATTAAGTAATTTTTTTAGTTATCTCATTTTANCAATCAACTCTTCACTTGCATAAAGAAATAATTAAAAAAAAAATGTATTATGCTTTCAAACAGTAAATTAATTTGCAGCAAATATCGCTGTAGATGCATTTTATTATCTTATCACTAAATACGGTAGAAAAAGTTTTTATCTAGTCTTTGTAGAGCTTGCACATGAAAATTCTTACCAATCAAAGATACAGCATTTAAAAGTATCTCGGCAAATATCCACTACTTCATCATATTATCACTTCTTTTTATTTTGAGAGCAATTTAGATTTTCTCGCAAGGCATACACTTACTGACTTTGCGCGCTAATTGCAGACTTTCCTCCATAGCTGCCAATTTTGTACAGTTGGACTCAAACTGCAGTAGTTACTTTTGAACAATAATTTTTTTTGTTTTAGTGGGATTTTCGTTTTGCATGCAATTTTACTGTAGAAACTTTTAATAGTCACTATTAAGTGCATGAACGAGAGTTGTTTACTTGATTAATTGTTTGATGTATGAAAATAACAACGAATACATAATTTTTTTACAAATTAATATTCTTGAAAACTCATGCCTTAATAAATATCAGCCATTTGACCAGCTCGACCAAACTGAGCAAAAAAAGCTCGTTGAATTAGCTGCAGGAGGGTAGAGCTGGACTAAATGTATCTAGACCTTAATTAGTAGAATGATAAAGAACGACAGGAGTAAATGCAAAGAATCCAATATTTGTAAATCGTTAATAAATTAATTAGCGAGTCAACAACGACTCAAGGATGCAAACATTTGTTTTTTTAAATAGTTTATCAATAAAGTGCTCACGCACAAGATTTTCCTACTGTACACCAAGGCAAGGACAAAGTATCTATTTTCTCCAATAATAAATTATTTATCGTAGTTTGTTGTTAAATTAAAAAAAAAAATATGTTAACCTGAAATTGGTTGTATTCATTTTTTTTTTTTTTGTTTTGTTTTGTTTAAGTCCAAAAAAAGGTCACCCCCATAGCTTCAAAGACAAAGTTCACATCGCGACACAAACACAAAGTTTGCCAAAAGAAACAGAATGCGGTGATCTTCACCTATTTATATATTTATTGAATTCCAGACCGAGGCCTCGCGCTCCGTACGATAAAAGCGCGGGTGCACCGCGGCACTGCGATACGATAATAGCGTTGTCAAATAAAAATAAATTTTAAAAAAATATACCCTAGCACACACGTGCTGGCTCGTAGTGTAGCGTAAGTATAGCGAACGTTTAACATTTTGCAGACAATGACGATCGTGTACCTTTGTTATACATAATACGCACACACATGTGCAACGCATGAGCACATACATATAATATATGATATATGCGCGCGAAGTGATTTATTAAGTGGTAAGGTTCCAGGGAAAAACGATAGGTATATCATCGAACGGCAGTACGGAGCTAAGAAAGACGGAGTTGGCTATACTAGCACACGCGTTAGTTCCCTCCATGCGCTCGTCGCGATCGGCACGATTGCCGTGCTAGCTTTTGTCTCGCGAGTGCATAATTTTTAGTTTTTTTCAGTGCACCGTGTTAATGGTTGGGAAAAAGTAAAATTTTTGCAAATTGATGACATGACGTCTCGGAATTTGGAGAAAATGCTGAAACTCGCTGCCCTTTCCAGGGTTTGTACAGACTCTAGCGCGTCATTTTTTGTTTTAGCTCGATATATATGTATACGGAAGTAAATTAGTGTTTGAACACAGGCGAAAAAAAAATTTTGATTAGCTCAATTAAAATGTGGTTGTGACATTCGCCTAATCTAACAAATTGTCTGACAATAGCTAATTTTCCGCAGATGAAACTACAGTTTGACCAAATAATTTTTTTATATCGTATTTAACTACCAAATCATTTTCAACTATGTTTTATAGCCAAGCAAATTAAAATTTTTTTTCCGCGTGCGAACAATTAGAGCAACTGCACTTAGATTCAGAAATTTCAATGTCAGTAATTATCATTAACCTTAAATTTATTAAATGTACGTGATTTCAAGGAGGATATCTACCGCAGTCATTTTTAATCCATTATTAATTTTAATAAATAAAAAGTGTTTATGAATGAAAAAAAGGAAATTAAAAAAAAAAAAAACCGCACCGTGTTTCCCAATAGCGCGCATATTTTTGTTTGACGAGTGGTTTTTAATTGCGATTCGAAAAATCGATCACGCTATAGGAATTTTTTCCGCGTCGATAAAACACGACTACTGTGAATATCAAACTTCTGTTGCAACTAAATTTCTTGCCCAAGGTTTTTTACGACAGATGACGGTATTATTTCCAGCTCCATATTTCGTGTGCCCACGTATATTCTCAAATTTCGCACTTGGCTCGCTTATCATTTCAGTCTGAAGCTTATTACCATGTATCGAGTCTTAGATGGAAGCTCAAAGTTTCTTTCTCGTCAATAAATTATTTTCCCTGCGCTTTTCCATACGCTTAATCTCCCTGTTTTTTTGTTGTTGTTTAGAGTAGTTTTTTAAAATGTTTCTTTTATTAGGAAAAGTTCTCGATTGATATTTATATACACCTTAAGTGCTTCGATCGACTACAATATTCAGTGATTTTTATTAGCGATTTTTTTTAGAGTGAAGGAAAACATTTTCAACATGAAATGAAAACGATTACTAAATCTAAGGTGTCTTACCCTGAATGTTACTCTGAATATATGGTTATAAAAAAATAGGAATTTTAATAACTACTCGCTTTAAATGTATTTTTGTATGACTTGGATTAATTTTGTAAAGTTCAAGGCTCAAAAAATATTTTAAACTGTTGTAGGTAGTAAAAAAAAAAAAAAAATTACATTTAGTTGTTTTTAGTTGAGTTTAGTCAATCTCCTTAATCACGTGATTGAAACTCACAAAAAAAAAACTACGACTGTTTCGAAAAAACAACAAGATGGTTTTTATTACGATCGAAGCAATAAAGAGCAAACAAATTATTTCTTTGAACCAAACTTTGAAAATTATACTCTTAAGCCCATATCACTTTCATAATCAAGACAAATTTAACGACACCTCAGTCATCAAAATCCATGAAGCTATTAAGGTTACAAGCTCCGCAAAAACGCAACATTGGGTGGACACACTAATACCTATGTTTTTAAACGCCGCATGGCTCAGCACTTGATTCTTCCCCTACGAAAAATCGGCCAAACCATGAAATAAACCACGTACCCCTCACACGTACAATCTTTTACAACGATTCCAAAGCCCTGAAAAAAAAAAAAAATTGACCATATCCTTCTCTGCCTATCCACCCCAAAGCGTCGAGGAATAATGCGATGCGGAAAGCAGCGTTTACGTCTCAGCGTTTCCAAATCAAGTTCGGCATCACGGAGGAAGACGAGGACGAGGTCAGGGCAACCGAGGAGGCAGAAATCACCGTCCCCGCTGCCGCCGACGTGAGCCCGACGCCTCCCTTACCCCCCAACGATGACGAAACAGAAGAAGAGGAAAAAAACCACCTGACCGTCCTCCAAGTTAGCCATCACAAATGCCTCGAAGTCGCCGCGATTCCAAATAATCTGCAACCGGCATCGGACCAACCGGAGAACTCCAGTCCGCGTCGCGGGACGCTGTCCGAGATCTCACCCGTCCGGCGCTCCAGCATAGCTAGCGTGGCCATCAGCTCGAGCATCGGCCCGAGCATCGTAGGCGTCTTCCCCGGGGCCCCGACCGACCTCCTCCGCAGCGAGACCCTGGCCGCCTTGGCCCTGGAGGAGGACGTCCGGGAGGCCAGGACCAGCAGGTGGTCGGCCAGGCTGCCCTTCCTACGGGGTCTCCAGCACAACGACGACCTGGACGACCAGCACTGCCACCATCACCTGCCCCACCTGCACGTGCCCACTTTCATGATCACCGGACCCTCGAGCGACGGAGGCTCGGGTACCGGGCGCAAGTTCAGCTTCGGCATTAGGAGGCACTCGCACACGGTTCGTCCTCCCCCGATGGCTTCTGGCTGCACTGTCCGTTCAAGTGTGTTGTGTGAAGCGCACGCTCAAACCAAATTTCTGTCCTTCGTACGAAATCCATGACAATCGTGTGTTGATGAGGGCTGGAAAAATCACTAGATCAGCCATTTGACCAGCTCGACCAAACTGAGCAAAAAAAGCTCGTTGAATTAGCTGCAGGAGGGTAGAGCTGGTTATAAATGGTTGTTGATGGATCGATTTGATTTTTTTTTTTTCCCCTAAGTCCAATCAACGTTGCAGCGATGTATTCTATAGATCCGTTGAAGTGACACACTTGAATTTGCAGTCTCTCGCGTGCAGGGGAGCCTCGCGGTTTTTTTCGAGTATAATAGAAATTGGACAAATTGATGTAGTCACCTCGCCGATGTACTCGTTGGTGTCTCCTTCGATCGCGTCAACTTATGTCAACTTATACGAGTTCCAAGTGTTTGTTTAACAGAGCAGACAATGCCGCTCTTTTTATCGCTGATAAAACAAGATTTTTATGATAAACAAATAAGAAACTGCTTGTTTGTTTGTTTAATTTTTTTTTTATCGTCGAGGTTGAGAAAGAGATTTTTTTTTTAATGTTTCGATGATGACAGAGGGGGAAGATGATTAAGTGAGCTCATTGTAAAGTTTGGCCTGATTTTTTGGATCCTCCTTTTTTTATGCATTTAACAACGAAATAACAATCCTACGGAATTAATGATCCTAAAGTGTTTTGGGTTATACTACTGATTTACAAATTTATTTTTATGTTAGTTACACCTTTTTAATACTTGCATGGAGAGTACTATGAAATCTACGGCTTTTGCCTCTACCCTATTTTATGAGCACACCTATGGCAATGAAAAAAAATTCTACATTGTAGATGCACCTTCTACGATTTAGTTGTGCTCGCCAGTTTTTTTTTTTTTCTTAGTAAGTATATGATGCGTGCAATTGATAAATTTTTCTAATTTATTAAGTAATTTGTTCCTCATGAGACATCAACGTGCTATCTGCGTCATCGTCACATGCTGCCGTATTGTGTGCACGCACACAACTGAAATTTATAACTTACTACTGGTTTAGTTTGACCCACATAATATAGTGAACTTTTTTATTAATCAATTCTGTCTTGGCATTGAAGATTAATACACCGCGGCGAACTTGTAATTTTGACAGACAGGCTTGAATGATCGCTTATTCGTTGCTTCTGCTTGTCCTAACACCTTTGGGATTTTATCAATTAATGTATATAAAATCAGTTTAATTTTAGGGAAGGTAACTTTTTTTTTTTTAGACAAATTATAATTTTTATTTTTTAATCCAAAATATTCTTTATGTATTCGATTAGAATATTTATCGATGGAATTTTTACTTTAGTATAACTTAAAAGGTTTAAAAAAAAAAAAAAACATCATTTGAAATATAAAGACTTGAATTTATCTAATAACACTGCATCATTATTATAACGAAAATTCCCAAAATAGATTGTTATTTACTTACAAACTTGGCTCTCTTGAAAAAAAAAAAAAAACTCGATCTGAAGTTTTCCAATCGTAATAATAATTTTCTCAAATCTGACTTATCAATAACTCTATTTTTAGTTATTATTCAATTATGTGACGCTTGTCTCCGATTGATTCCCAAATAAAGCTGTCGATTTACTCGCCGATACACTAAATTAAATTTACATTTACATAATATACATATGCAATCGACTTACGAATCACCAAATTAATCGACCTTCGTGGCAAATTAGCCAAAAGTCCAAACAACAACGTTTATCAGCGCATAATTGGCAAAAACCACGAGCTCTAAGGCAAGAGCCGAGCGCACAAAACTCACCAGTTAAAAGCTCGAGTTCGCTCAGCGCGTATATATACACAGTAAATCGCGTATACGCGTTGTTGTTGCAGCATTCCGGTTTTTCGCTCCGACGCGCGATATCGCCCAGCTTCTGCATCAGGGGGAGATGCACCCGACGGCTCCATAGAGACGCGAGAGGCTCTGGAACAAGGGAAAGAGAGAGAGGGACGGCTCCATGGGGCCGCCGACATCTCTCACCTGCGAGCGCCACAGCATCAGTCCTCGTACGCGCGCTCGGCCGCTCGCATCCGATACACGATACTTTTATACCTATTATACCGTCTTGGCGGCGTTGTCGGTCAAACACCGCGACTCGGGTTTCACGAGTACAATACGTACGCGCAGGAAAAAAAAAAAAAAAAATAAAAGAGCTTTTGATAGTGCAAAGTTTTTACATTACTTTTGGTACTGTTTGTCGGTACTTTTCGAGCGGGAAACATGCAGCTCGCCATCATCTCCTGGCTCAACACCGTTGCTTCGACCTACAGTCTCAACGTCTCCTCGACCGTACATTAATTTTTTTACGTACCCTTAAAAAAAATAAAATTTGTCTATGTGTTTTTTACTTAGGGATGTATAACCAGAGATTCATATATTTTATGGCAGTTTTTTTAATTTTTGAGCGCAAATCTTCTGCAAAATCGATTTTTGCTCATTTGTCTTGTTGTCATAATCTTGTTGTTTTTTTTTTTTTTTTTTTTTTTTTTTTTTTTTTTTTTTTTTTTTTTTTTTTTTTTTTTTTTTTTTTTTTTTTTTCTTTTTGTTACATTTATCAGAAATTTAGAGAGTTGATGACAATTTAATGTTCAAGCGGAAACTTTTGTGCGAAAACTATAAAAAAATACATTTTTGTTACTTTAAATACTTCAGGTTTATTTAGTACAATACTCTTACTTTCTGCGCGAAATGCTCGGGATTTTTAAAAGTATTTTTTACCTAAAATATTTCTTACAAAAATAGATACCATAGATTAACATTACATGCTAGTTTCTATCAAATTCATAGTTACACAATATTTCAATCAACTCTTCACTTGCATAAAGAAATAATTAAAAAAAAAATGTATTATGCTTTCAAACAGTAAATTAATTTGCAGCAAATATCGCTGTAGATGCATTTTATTATCTTATCACTAAATACGGTAGAAAAAGTTTTTATCTAGTCTTTGTAGAGCTTGCACATGAAAATTCTTACCAATCAAAGATACAGCATTTAAAAGTATCTCGGCAAATATCCACTACTTCATCATATTATCACTTCTTTTTATTTTGAGAGCAATTTAGATTTTCTCGCAAGGCATACACTTACTGACTTTGCGCGCTAATTGCAGACTTTCCTCCATAGCTGCCAATTTTGTACAGTTGGACTCAAACTGCAGTAGTTACTTTTGAACAATAATTTTTTTTGTTTTAGTGGGATTTTCGTTTTGCATGCAATTTTACTGTAGAAACTTTTAATAGTCACTATTAAGTGCATGAACGAGAGTTGTTTACTTGATTAATTGTTTGATGTATGAAAATAACAACGAATACATAATTTTTTTACAAATTAATATTCTTGAAAACTCATGCCTTAATAAATTTTTTGGGATAAAAATTTACGTTTTTACGATATTTATTGCTGTTAAAACACAACAATTTTTTATTTAGTGGCTAAATATTTAATTACGATAAAGCTGGTATTGTAATTTGTAACATATCATATGATAACAAATAACCTTTCACTGATACAAATAATTGCTTGTAGTTGACTAATGGTTTTTTAACCTGACGTCGAGATTTTGTACTAACAACAAATAAATATTTGTTGACAAAAAAAGATGCCATTAATTATAGTTTATAAACATGCATTTCGTGTCATAATAATTTTTTTTTTTTTTTTGTAATTTCCAATACTATAACTGTCAAATAATTGAATCACCGACTGTTAAGGATTGATGTTTCGTTAACAGTTAATGGCTGTGGCTTAAATACAAGAAATCCTTTTTATAAGTATGAGTGTATTGCTTTCTACTACCTAAAATTATCTTATCAATTGCTTATTACTAGAAGCTTTCGAAAACGGTATGCTTTGAGGCATATGCGTTACTATTGAACCATCAGTCTGTACGTTTAACTGAGGCTTGTTACACGATACCTTGCAACTTAGTTTTTTGTTCGAATTTTTTAAAACCGTTTTTTAAAAATTTGTTTGATTTTTACGTGTTCTTTTGGATGATCTGCGGGGAAATACACTAACTTTTAATTTAAGAAGCGTATACGAATTTGTGAAACGCAGTTATTCAATTTTTATTATTTAGATTATTAAAATTAAATTTAGTGAGACATATAAATTTGTTTTTGCATGCATCAAATTCAAGATGCATATTCCCAAAATGAAATCGGTAGGTTTGTTTTTATTTTTTTGACATTAGGTGCAAGTATTTTAAGTATTTTTTTGGATGAAAATTAATAACAGTAAGTT
>NW_019379557.1:616639-631642 GCF_000648655.2 Copidosoma floridanum
TTTTTAATATTTTGAAATGTTTTTGAGCTTATACTTTTTAGTTTTCAAAAACACGATTTAAACGCTTATTAAAACGTAGCCATATCACCTCAATACTTTAGATAAGAAAAAAAATCCACCCTATTGATAAAATATAATGATTAAGTTGTATCATTGTTATTTTAGTGAATTTCCCAGACATACATACATAAGCACTTGAGACTTAATTGAAATTGACATCTTTACTATCTCTTTAAGTTTCAAGTAAATGCTTTCATGAAAACGTCCTTAGTTATGTTTATAGATAATTCATTACAATTATGATATTTTGACAAAGAAATTTTTTCTTGATATTGAAGGATATGCTTAAAACTTTACTGGATAGTGGATGAGGTGATTCACATGTGACCCTGAAGTCACTAGGATGACTGTCAGATTACGTTTATTGATAAAATTTTCTAGTTATTAATTGGTTCAAGTACTTTCTAATGGAGCACATTACTATGTGCAGGGAGTAAGCATGTATAAGTGCTTAAGCACGTAAATAACGTGTCTCGTTAAGTATTTTCACGCGGAATAAGCATATACAATTTTATAACATTTTATTAATAAAAAAAAATATTTTTCTTAAATTGCAATTTACATACTTGACAAATTACGCCCTACTATTTTGTGGACTTGGTGAAATGCTTCAAAAAATGAAAAAAAAACAACGAGAAAATCGGTAGATCGGTTTTATCAAATACACCGATACGCGGTCATCCTTGGCTGCTCCACCATCACTTGACCGCCGCGTACGAAATACATGATACCCCTAAAATGAAATTGACGCAAGCCCCAAAAACGCACCATCCCTGTGTACTCCCCAAAATGGGGTGTACCGCAGCCGATTCACCTCACCGATTGTCCGCAGAATGGCAGCACGGCTCTCATTCTCGCGGCAAGCAGGGGAAAAATCCACTTTGTCCGCGAGCTCATCAACCACAACGCGGACGTTAACGCCGAGGACTCGGTTAGTATATATTTCTCCCCCGATGAACCCGCTAAACCCTCATCAATAATCGACACGTCATCATGTATATATACATACACATTTGCCACAGGACAATTGGACGGCGCTGTTGTTCGCGGCCAAGGAGGGCTACGACGACGTATGCGTTGAGCTGCTCGAGCACCACGCTAATCTCGAGCACCACGACGCGGTAAGGGTCTTGATTTAATTTAAAAAATCATATACAAGTATACAAGCGATATCGGCAATGATGGTTGATACGGGCCATTTGAAAATTACTTAGGGTGGGTGGACGGCGCTCATGTGGGCGACGTACAAGGGCAGAGTGTCGACGGTGACGGTGCTGTTGTCGCGGGGCGCGGACGTCAACGCCCACGGCAACTACCACATATCCTCGCTACTGTGGGCGGCCGGTCGGGGCTACTCCGAAATAGTCAAGGAACTGCTCAAGTACGGCGCCAAGGTCAATGTTGGTGACAAGGTGAGTGGGAGTAACGACTCGCGATGAGCTCCTAGTGAAGGGTCGAGTGTGTGTATATAATTTGGGGGGGGGGGGATGATAGGACCGAGTTGATCGACGATATGTGTGTTTTAGTATGGCACGACAGCCCTCGTGTGGGCCGCTCGAAAGGGCAACATTGAGATCGTCAACGCGCTGTTAAAAGCCGGTGCTACCGTCGACACCGCGGGCATGGTGAGTTAGTCCACTGCAGGTCATAGAAAGACTTTATTGTTACTATTATTCGAGTCTGAACAAAACACAAAACAATTGTATTTCGTTTGAAATTAAATTTTCTCCCCTCCCCCTTGAAAAAAAAAAATCAGTACTCGTGGACGCCATTGCTCGTTGCGGCTCTGGGGAACCACGTGGAGGTGGTGCTGTTGCTCCTCGAGTACAAGCCGAACGTCAACGCGGTGGACAAGGATGGCTGTACCGCCCTGGCGATAGCTTGTCGCGAGGGTTACCACGAGATCGCTAATGCCTTGCTAAACGCCGGGGCGTATATCAACATTCAGGACAAGTCCGGCGACACGAACCTCATACACGCGGTCAAGGGCAACCACAGAGGCGTCGTTGAGTCGTTGCTCAAGAAGTACGCGGACGTTGACATTCCTGGCAAGGTAGGGTGATTAATTGTTGCCCAAGGTTTTTTTTTTTTTTTTTTTTTCGGACAACAAAATAGTTTTTTCTTCCTTTTTTGCTTACTGATGGGTTTTTCGGACAAAAACATCATTTTGCTCCTTTATAGAGGAAGCTATGTATCGGTAAAAAATTGGCTGTGTGCTTTTAAATTTTAGTTCCCTATAACTAAACTGAAAGTTTTTATTACGGTTATTTGTTTTTAAACCCAGCCTGAAGTTGAATCGTTTATATTGTTTGACTAATTAAGTTTTTGGTTTCAACTTCATACCTGGTTAAATAAACGCTCGTTTGGCCAAAAAGTGCCATTTTTCGTCTGGGGTGTAATCTCTGCAATTATTGTGCAATAATTCATATACCTGATGGAAATTGCAATTGTTAAACCAGCGTATATAGCTTTTCTCGATGAGGAAAAAACATGCGCACCATAATATTGCCCACACGGATTAGCGCGTGACATATAATCATACGCACGTGAACATGTCCCATGCAGGACCGAAAAACAGCGACGTACATAGCAGTGGAAAAGGGGTACACGACGATCCTGCGCCTACTGCTCGCCGCGAACCCGGACCTCGAGATAGCGACCCGGGACGGGGACACGCCGTTGTTGCGCGCCGTGCGCTCGCGCAACGCCGAGATCGTGCAGCTGTTGCTCGACCGCAAGGCCAAGGTGTCGGCGAGCGACAAGAAAGGCGACACGGTGCTGCACGTGGCGATGCGCGCAAGGTCGAAAGCCATCGTCGAGATCCTACTCAGGAATCCCAAGAACAGCCAGCTGCTCTACAGGCCGAACAAGCAGGGCGAGACGCCATACAACATCGACATGAACCACCCCAAGGCCATTCTCGGCCAGATATTCGGGGCTCGTGCGTGCTGTTTCCTTTTTCTTTTTTTTTTTTTCATCATTTTGTTTTTTTGTTTTTAGGGAGTCATTGACAAAAAAATATGCTTTTGTCGCAGGTCGGTTGAACACCAACGAGGACAACGAGAACATGCTCGGCTACGATCTGTACAGTAGCGCGCTGGCCGACATACTGAGCGAGCCGTCGCTCTCGACGCCGATAACCGTGGGCCTTTACGCCAAGTGGGGCTCGGGAAAGTCATTTTTGCTAAACAAACTCAGAGGTGAGTTAACCCCCCCCCCCTCTTTCAAACTCAACCGGCTCACCGGGGCTGTATACTTTTCAGAGGAAATGAAGAACTTTGCTCGCCAGTGGCTGGACCCGACTTTCAAATTTTCCTCCCTTTTGTTTCTCATCGTGGCGCACGTCTCGTTATTGCTTGGCGTGACCGTAGGCCTCGCGTGCAAGTCTTGGCTAACGGGCCTCGTTTCCGGGGCCAGTCTGGTCGTTGCCGTTTACGTTTTCCTCGTTGCGATCTGGTACGCCAACAAATGGTAAGCAGAATAATCGAGCTCCGCGCTCGTGGACCGTAAATCACGAGCTTCTTCCTCTTCTTCACATTTCTTTTTTTTTTTTTTTTCCTTTGAAATTCATTCGCTTCGATTAGAATCATAGTTGGGCATGACACACGTATACCCCTTTGATTTTAAATCGATTCTTTAATCAAGCAAAAAAAAAAAAAAAAAAAAAAACTCTTGGCATCTGCTTTCGTATGAAACATGTTGGGTAGTTTTTCCGACGACAGTCACAAAAACTACCAAGCTCGCAGTTGTGATAAAACAAGGTCTCAACTGCTGTGGTTGTGCTTCGAAACAGGTACGATTGGAACTGGCCCTACAAGTTCACGGTGGTGCTGACGACGAAGCTAAACTCCTTGAGGCTGTTGCTGCAGGTGACCTTTTGCCATCCGCAGTGCAGCCAAATGCAAAACAGCGTCAACGTCCAGCCGATAAAGTTCTACTTTACTGATCAGACGCGCGTGGGCACGACAACGGCCGGGGAAAACGCCGTGGTCCAGATGGTCGGCTCGCTGTACGACTCCATCGAGGCCGAGTTTGGCTCCCTACCGACTCGCCTCTACAGAGCCTTCAGGCCCAAGCCCCTCAAGACCACGGCCTCCTGGAGGTGGAGGCACCTCTGCTGTCTGCCCTACGTCGCCATATTCGAGTTCTGCTTCTGCAGCTTTCTCGTTGCCGTTTCCATACTCACCATTTACCTCATGGGCTCCATCAACGAGGAGAAGTAAGTGTGCAAACGCGACAAAAGTAAAAAAGGCTCCACACACATTATGTATACGGAGGGATAAATTTTTCATTGCTTTTTCAAGGCGAGCCATCGACACCGTCACGGCGTCCATACTCGGTGGTATCGGCTTACTGTTGGGTGTCAGTGTCATCGCCAACTTGTACACGTGGAGCCGAACCATAAACTCGCTCATTTTCTCCCAACGCAGACAGCTCAGGCGAAAAATCGCCAGGCTGGAGACGCTTAAGAGCGAGGGTTTTTTGCAGACTCTCCGAAGCGAAGTCAATCTTATGACGGATATGGTAACACGATACGATTCGATTGATATACCTTTTTGGTGGTGGTGGTGGTGGTGGTGGTACCCACATGTATAATCGATTGGTTTTCATTGTTTTTGTTCTTGGAACAGGTCAAGTGCCTAGATAGTTTTACAAGTCAAAAAAGTAGGTTAGTAGTAATTGTTGACGGTCTTGACAGCTGCGAGCAAGACAAAGTTTTACTGGTGCTCGACGCCATTCAAGCCTTATTCAGCGACAACGGGTGCCCTTTTGTCGTCATATTAGCCATCGATCCTCACATAATATCCAAGGTGGGTCACGGTGCGCACATATCTATAAAAATTATTGTTGCTCAAAACGTGAAAAATTAATCATTTCGCGACACAAAGGCCGTCGAAGTGAACAGCCGGCGGTTGTTTACCGAGTCCAACATCGGCGGTCACGATTACCTGCGCAACATGGTCCATTTGCCGTTTTACTTGCAAAACAGTGGCCTCCGCAAAGTCAAGATAGCCCAGCAAACGGCGCTGTACAGCAAGAAAACCGACTGGAACGAGGCCGAGGAGGGAGTGAACTACGCAACGACGAATCCCCTGCAGCGATCGGTTTCCAACAGACGCTTGAGCACCGAGTCCGGCGTCATGATGACCAGCAACGAGAAGCTCAAGCCGCCCACTCGTAAGGGCAGCAGAAAGATGAGGCTCAGCGAATCCATCGCCAGCAGTATAGGCAGCAATTTAAATAGGCTAGGCGGTGCTCAGGATTTGAACAAGATGCTGCTCACGGACGATTACTTCAGTGACGTCAATCCACGCAGTATGCGCCGATTGATGAACGTGGTTTATGTTACCGGTTGGTTCGATCACTCGAGTTTAGATCCATGCACATGGACGTTTAGAATCACTGTTGTGATAATATTACGACTCTTCTTTTTCTTGACAGGGAGGTTGCTGAAAGCATTCCAAATCGACTTTAATTGGTATCACTTGGCTAGTTGGATCAATATTACGGAGCAATGGCCTTTCAGAACATCGTGGATGATTTTGTACTTTGACACTTGCGAAGATAATCTCGACGATTCCATGTCTTTGAAAAGCCTTTACGACAAGTAAGATGCCTTGTTTGATCGAGGACTCGTTGTGGGGATGAAAAAAAATTTACCCCTCGAATTTTATTACAGAGTACGTCCTCAAATTCCAATCTTCAAAGACGTTCAGCCTTTACTCGAGATAGATCGCGATGAGCGTAAGCTCGACGTCTTTCTTACTTTCCACCGCTCGAGTCTTCATGTCAGCGACATGAAAATATTCTTGCCTTTCACAATTAATCTCGATCCTTACATCAAAAAGAAGATCAAGGAAGAACAGCAGACCATGGACGAGGAGTCGAACGTGTACAAGTGGAACGCCGGCGGTGGTCCTGTAGCAACTGCCGATCCCAGCTGGTCGGTGAGCCGAGTTAACAACAAGACACCGAGGGTGGCGAGGCCAATTGTTGATTCAACGCCGATGTTGATGCCGACGACACCGCAGTCCAGACCACCGGCCATGTGGCCCAGACCAGGTTACGAGTGGCAGATGCCGCAACAGTGGCCGTTACCACCCCCGATGGAGCCCTTACACCACAAGCCCTTGTCGGCAGTCTCGACGTTTCCCGTGAGTAAACAAGTTATTGGCAAATTTTTCCGGTGAAACGACCCAGTTTCCTTATGATTACTCGTTTGATGAAATTTGCAGCCGGAAATCTTGGACATCAAATTGTCTTCCCTGAGCGTTGACGGATTGTGCGAGTTACTGGATAAGATTCAAGACATCAATCAAAATCAAACGTCAAACTACAAGGCTATCATCAAGGAAAACAATATATCTGGTAGAGTTCTGCTTCACTGTGACTTACAGGAACTGAAGAGCGTTAGTATAAAATATTGATTTTCTTTCATTTAATTTACTTTTTGCTATTGATACAATCAAACATGAAAATATCATTGTATAGGTGTTGAAAATGTCGTTTGGAGATTGGGAAATGTTTCGTATGGTTGTTGTCTCCTTGAGAGAACAGGAGTTGACGTGTCTGATGATGCAAGATGAAGGGACTCGAAGTGTCAGATTTATTGTCGGTCCCGATGAAAACATTCGTAAAGGTAAATAACCCTGTACCATTTTGTCATACTTGTTTGAAGATTATGTGTATACATGGTTTTTTCCAACTACCGCAGTTGAACACACCAATCAAAGTACTTCCATAAGAGTTCCTGTAATCGTTGAAAAAGACAAAGGTCTATCCAGAACAGATGGGCCCACGAGACGTGATCAAACGAAACAGTCCATCATGGAAAAACAGGTGAGCTCATTTTTTTTCAAACGAATTAACCTATATAAAATAATAGGTAATTTTTTAAGATTTTTATGAATTGAAAATATTTGTCAAGTCCTGTGTCACAAACCTAAAATCACATAAATACCTTTTTTTTAAACTTTATTCCATTGTTCGTTTTTATACAAACTATGCAAACCTATGGAAACTAATCAATTATTTCACTGACTACACAATATATTTATCTCACGCCTGCACGGATCTCAAAAAATAAAAATCCACGAAATGACAGCTTCAGGTAAGAGCTTTGGTACATCTCAATGTCGTCATTTAGACTCGGTGTACCAATAATTCCGTACAAACCGTGTAGTGTCTCTACAAGAGCATACACCATGTTACACCAAATTCACTGCCGGCACACACACTGTCAACTCCCTAAATACGTTTTAGGTAACACTGGAGGAGCAAATGATCTGCGGCGCGCTGCAGACCTTAAACGAGGAGGCGTGTGAGGACGTGTTGGACGTGCCGGTTTCGCCGGCCGGTCTCGCGCCTACGGACTTACTGCCCGGCGCAGGTGAGCCCAACAACTGTACTCTTCCGCTTAACCTGCCCTTGGTCATAGTCCAAGAGCCTCCACCGCAGTCCGACCAAAGCCCTGACACCGTTATCGAGAACGCCACGAATCTTTAGCTCTGTGCGCTCGCGCCTGTTAATAAGTACATAACCAAAAAACAATAAATTATGTATCCGTATCTTTATCGGGTCACGAACGTTTTCGTTTGTCGCCGTTGTTATTTTTGTTTGTTGTTATGATTATTATTTTATCATACCCTCAAGTGCGCCAATAATATTTGCAAATGTGATTTTCGATGCATTTGTTTCGGCAAATGTGTCGTTTACGATTTGTTGTTTTTCAATGTCGCGTGTGATTTTCGATGGTTTTTTTTTATAAATAAAAAATTTTGTACTTAATATTTCTCATATAATTTATTACAGTGATTCAGTAATTTTTTTAAATTGACTTTTCGTGTGGACATTTGTGTATACGAGACAAGAATGTTATTGTATACATACACCAATTTTTTTACTATAATAATTGGAATATATCCATACTAGTGCAAATATCTTAATGATTATGTAATGCGATCATATTGGTTGAAATAAGAATCAAAGACTGAAGTTGAGATTTTTAAAAGTATGTGTATGCATGGGGATCCGACATGAAATAATTTTGTAAGTATTTTTTTAATAAAGCCATAGTTTGTTAAAATCTATGTAGAAAATTACGATGGATGTATTTCCAACAAAAGTAGAGCTGATGGTCTATATGTTATGGTGATCTTCAAGAGAATTGCAAGACCCTGTCATCCACCTTTTGAACGCTTTATCGATCTAAAGGTATATGTATAGTCATAGATCGCAAGCATATTCTCAATTATCCATGTATCTATTTTATACTCAGACTTTGATCAACGTGGTGGAACAGTATGTGATCACTCTTGAGAATCTCCGATAACCCAATAACTTCCTATGTAAAAAACTATTGATAATCACATGTGTACTTTGCATTTAATATTACTGCCATCCTTGTTGATTCTGGTACGTACGTAGCATTGACGTTTAGATCATTTTTACGTACGACATATTATTAATGCCTGGGATGAATATTAATTTTTTTTTATAGAGCTTAAATAATAGACAGCATTGTGTGTATAATAAGAATACATAGACGTGCCTGCGCTGTTTAAAGTTGTTCACTTTGTACAAAAACTATAAATAAGAGAAAAGAGACATTTTTGTTACAAATGAAGAAAAAATATTGTTCCTTTTGTGTGTAAAAATTTTCGTGCACGTAATATGTGTATGAAAATAATAATAATAAAAATAATAATAATAATAATAATAAAAAAGGAATCGAATGTGTGCGTTTATGGTTGTGATGAAAACTTATGCGATATGCGAGTCGATTCTCGTTGGTAATTCAAGTACCTTAACAAACAGTACAAGGTTGTTGAGAGAAGCATGCATTTTAAAGAAACTGTGATAAAAGAAAACAAGCAAGGTATAGGAGTCTAAAAGTGTTTGTCAAATAAGGCCAGCGACTCGTTCCTCTTAGGTACTGATCTCAGCACTGCTGAAATGAAAAAAAAAAAAAAATGGCTATTACACTATAGTGATGAATAATTTTTGATGATATTTTGCATGTTGAATGTTGCAACTTTTTTTTTTTTATTGTCACAGCTTCGAAATTGTTGAAGAAAACGTAATTTCCTAACAATACTGCAGCAATGAAGAGTGTATTTACGACAAGTGCATTTTGTAATGTCAATACGCGAGTGTGTATTATATACACCGGCGCTGATATGAACATAAAGTATTATATTATAAATATATGATGATACATGGCAATAAAGCATTGATTTAAACAAACATCAAAGGCTAGCATGAGTTTCTTACTCTGTTTTTATGTAAATATTTTGAGCATTCGCCAAGTGTCGGCTTGACGTTTTGGCTATTTCAGTGACGCGAGACGGATGTCAGGGCAGGTCTCGAAGGCAATGGACTTTTAGTGTAATTGGTGGTGTGACAGAGAGAAAAAATTCCGAAACCTGTAGAAGTCCTATTTTTATATCCACTTCTAACAGTGCAACTGTTTCCAACATTCCAATTTGTCTCTTTTGATTAGTTAGTGCCTTGCATTGTTTTTTTAACACTAACAGTTCACACAAGCCACTAATTCGTTTGTTTGTAATACATCTAATTACTAGTGCTTAAAAATTTTTGTCAACCAATAAATTAATGACAAGTAGAAATCAATAATAGCTGGTATCGTAGTTTTGGTCTTGTACAAAAGATCAGTTGTGATTAAAATTTACTAAATATTGCATCCTATACTCACCAACTCCGCTAAAACCGGAAAAACCAACTCTATTTACAAAAATCTTTTTTTTTTTTTTTTTTTTTTTGACAACAGTTACTGTAGAATAAAATTTCACGCGGAATTCCACGTTCAAATGTATGGCATAACTTATTTACATTCATTGTATAATATATTTTAGGCACTCGTGTGCTGCCCTATAAAAAAATCTAGGTGCACTTTAACTTGCCAATCCACGTAGATTTCCATAGGTAAAATCTACTTAGATATTTTTCACAGGGCTTGGAGTAAATTTTGTTTGGACCCACGTAATTTTCAGCTAACCACTGCAAAAAAGAATTGTTCAAATACCCTGATCGTGCTCAATATTATTACTGAACTCTATATTCACTTGTTACATAAACTTTTGCACAAAAAAAAAGTATGTAGTACACTGTATACACTGATGTGCATGAAAGAGGCTTTACCTATGTGATGCAAGATCCTTAACTGCATGCTCTTCCAAGTACCCTTGGGGAAAAAAAAAAAAAAATGCATGCTCGCATGACTGTAAAGCAACGTGCTTTCAGGTGAGCGCGGAGGTCCACGTTCGCGAGCATCGAGCGTCTGTCAAGACACGGACTACGTGATCCTGCAGTCCAACCCGCTGATGCACTGGATCCCGGTGCCGGACGACCAGCTCGAGGAGGACGACGGCAGCACGAGCACCGACTCATCCCTGACCTCGGCTCACATACCCGCTGCCGTGACCGCCGCAGCTGCTATGAAGCGCGCCAACTCCCAGCGGAGCATCAGCTCCCGTTGCAGCGTCGTCTCGAGCTGCTCCACCAGCAACCACTACCGCACGCCGCCCAACAGCACCTCCCACCAGCAGGACAGGCAAACCACCCGGCGCCAACAACAGCAGGCTCTGGTGATATCACCCCCGGCGTCACCCCGACCGGCACTACGGTCAAAGTCGAGCGACGACGAGGACGGGGCTGCAGGTGCCCAGAGACGGGGTGGCCCGAGAACCGCGCGTCGCTCGACCTCTTCCCTCGTCGAGGAGATCAGCATCCCGGTACCGAAGGTTCAGAGTAGCGGCAGCCTCGGCAAACTCAGCCGGCTCAAGGACCGCTTCCTGGGCAGTGCCAAATCCATGGTGACAACGACCACGACCCAACAACAACAGCAGGGTTCTTCCGAGCAGTTACCGGCCGGCGAGCCGAGCGAGGACGGGGAGTCGACGCCGCTGGTGTCGGAGCTGTCGAGCCCGAGCAGCCCGAACCACTCGGTGACCGGGGCCACCAGTCCCGAGGGTAGCAGCGACTCGCCGGACTCTGGCTCGGTATTCCGGGGCCAGCAGCAGCACCATCACCACAGGCCCGGCACCGGTTACTCGTCCGGTAGTCTCGAGGATGTGCTCGACGATGCGGTGGGCCTTGTCGTCCACGAGTCCAGATCGTCCAGCCGGGGTCGCTCGTTTCTCCTCGCCCGGCAAAACGCTCAGGACTGGGAGAATCCCGAGACTCCGGTCTGAGCGCGTTGTGCCGTTTACCGGAATTCATTAAACTTTTTATTGCTTAGAGGAGTTTTTTTTTTTTTTAGTATACCAGCGTTCAGTTACCAATTGTGTTAACCCATGTACAACTCTGTACCTTCTGCGAAAGGGGGGGGGGTAAACAATATTTTTTTACACACGTTACCGGCTGTGGCTTGCTCGAGCCCCCCCATTAGTTCATTTCTCTTTTCTAGCGTGACTGCCGATGAGTCAACTTGGACTGGACGTAGAAAAATTCAATTGACAACGAGCAAAAATAATACAAAAAACAAATAAAGTGTTTGAAAGATGTAGCGTAAGAATCGAATGGATTTTCTTTCTTTTTTTTTTTTTTTTATGTACAGGACAAGTTTCATGAGCATCATTTCTTAATTGAATGTTAATCGAGTTGTAAGAGTGTTGACTGCAGTATATATACTTGACTCACAGCCATAGCCTATTGTTACTTAATTTTATCAGTAAATTTTTTTTTCTCCATTTACTGTGACGAGAAGGTATATTTTCGAGGTGCAATGAGAAAGTATTATGAACTGTCATTTTTTTTTCATTGCTAATTTCATCTGAAATGTTGCATGGTAGTTCATTTTATAACAACTCTTCAAAGTTTCATAAATTTGGTCGATAGAACCTCGTTGAGTATTATAATAAATGTAATATTTTTTAACATTGCGGAAAGTTCCTATAATGCAGACAACGCGTGTGTTTTCTCCTTATTCGTTGTATTTTGTTTAATTTAAAAAACTTATCGTAAACTTTTGTAATACGTACATACTTTTAATGGTTTTTTGTAAATTTTTAAACGTCACTTTTTTTATTCATTAAACGTGTACTTACCGTCAAATTGTGCGCAGATATTTTTATACGAATTCTGTTGAGTTGAAAAAATAAAATACATATTTTTCTGATCTTTTCCGAAATCATACATGAAACCAGGGCATTTTTTTATCTCTGCTCTTAAAAATTATACTCGCACCTAAATAAACTATTAAATTTAATCAAAGAATTTCACGCCATCAATTAATTTAACGACATGCAAGCGTTTTATAGACAATTTAGTTTAAAAATAGAACAAAACGCGTCATGATTTTATCATCGTAGCAGCAAATAGTAAATACTTGTTTTAATTAACGATCAACGATATAACAGTATTACTTACGGTTAGAGAAACGTCGGTGCCTTAACTTAGTTAATAATAATGGTTGATCAATTTCAAATGCTGTTTCAAATACTTTCTATGGAAATGATATTTTTATTAGATTTTCAATTTGCGTAAAATATTCATCAGTTTTACGCAATAAATCATTTTTACATGTTCATAAGCCAGTGCAACTTGCAAATCATCGTGCGAATAGGATTTTTTTTCTAAATCGAATGGTGCCATTCGTACATACTTAAAAAAAAAGTTTTAGTAAATTGAACTAACATTAATTGAATGTTAAACGTATCGAACAAAATGATTTTTACATTAGTGAAGCTATATTTTTAATAAAAATTAGTATACAAAGTATTCATGCAAGATAGATGAATGAAAATCTGTGAAATAAAGAAAATATGTTAAAAAGTCTTACCTGAATAAACAATCTATTTTCTATCAACAATGCGTTTTATTTCAACGGCATGTGTGTCCTCGATAAATTACACATGTAAGTTTAAACATTTGTGAGCACGGGAATTTTTTGAAATTGTTTTTATTGTAAATTCAATGTTGTTTTTCAAAAGATATAATTTTATTTTAGCGCGGGAGCGATACGAGGTAAGTTTGAGTAAAATATTTACTGCTTCATTAATTGTAATGGGTTAAAAAGGAATGACTAAGTGTAAGTAAAAAAACAAAACTTGTACAGATGAAGCATACCTGCGACATTTTTCTATTTTTCTGTTTTTTTCAGTGCAGCATAATTAATAATACAAAAAATTATGCATAATTATGTTTAAAAAAAACTGGTCAGTGGTTATCGGGGTTTGTTCATTTATTAATTTTTCCAACTAGAAGGTTGATACGCTTTTATTTAAGTATGTTTATTTTTGAAATTTCGATATGTCGTTTGGGATAATAGTATCAAATTACAGCTAAATTTTTGAAGGGTTTAACCACACCGTTTTCAAGATGTATTGACCTGAAAAAACAATATTTTAACATGTAGGCTTATGGAGAAATCACTTAAATTTCACATAAAAAAAAAAACGGCTAAATGAACTTGCTTTTTTTTTTTTTTTAATGAAAGAATATTGTCAAAATAATATTTTGTCAAAGTTTGAGAGAGCCCTACCACAAATTTCTATTAAAAAACAGCAAAAATGTGCTCGCAGCAGACGACTTGGCAACGCTGCTCTTGGAGCGCGCTTTGAAATGTAATGAATAGTAAAAACTCCTTTTGTAATTGAAAATTTAATTATAAAAAATTCAACTGAAGAAATAAGTACACTGTCATCAGTAGACGACGACAACAGCAGTTGACGACAACAACAGTAGACGACGTGCCAGCAGCCGAAAAAATTCAAAACGTTGCCAGACGCTCTCCCTCTCAGCACTGCTGAAATGAAAAAAAAAAAAAAAAAAAAAAAAATGATTAATTAACTTTACAACTTTTTTTTTTACACAAATTTGTGGCGTAATAATGGGTTTTTTGGCTCTTAAGAAATAGGAGGCGTGTATGTAATAATCAGGGTCTTGCCACCGTTTTTATAAGAAACAACTTTCATTTTATTAAAAAATAGAGTTATGCGGAAAAACTGCTCTTAGGGAGAAAATTTAGAGGTGGTTTTCACCCTTTTTTACTTCACTACTGAAACACGCATGTCCAATATTTGAAAGACTTTAAATCTACCCAAAATTTTTGGAAAATCGGTGACGGACACTTGCCTTCCTTTTCTTGTAAGACGTTGTTCGAGGCGTATGCGTTAGCACACACTAGGTTCGGATAGGGTGATTGGGAAAACACAATAAAATTAAACAGCATAAAAATAACAACTTTTAATGTCACTCACAGGCCAAGAAAACACAGTTAATATTCACAAAATTGAGAAGGTCAAATTTATACCGGAGAAAATAAATACTGTCTATATTCTTAAGCAACGAACTATTGAAATATATATAAAGGTGAAGAATGTAGAAAGAAAAGAGTCAATTTGAATAATACGATATGTAAACACGCACTGTCCTTGAGCTGGCAAGAGATTTTGAAAGTTACTCGAAATAAATGTGAAACTGAAAGCACTGATAGAGTATAACTGATTGAACTATTGAATAACTATAAATCACTGTCTGTTAAAAAAATGCACAATTACTGTCTGTGGAAATACACTAGAGTTTCACTGAGTCTTGCTATTGATAATCACTGGTAGTTCGATGAGATTAACTATTTGAGATGGTCTGCAACTTATGCAATAAGCAACTTAAACAAAGCACTAAATGCACTGCACTGCACAACTGAGTTTTGTCCACTGTATAGCGAGAGGTAATCAGAAGATTTACACTAGCATTTAAGGTGATGTATGCACCTTTGAATGCTATAGTTTGGCAACGTAACTTAAGAGAGTCTTTCTTCAACGAGAGCTGAGTATAATCTGGCGCTTACAGTATACAAAGCTTGCCGCGTGAATACGCACACACACACCTGCAGCACGCCAAGTCGACCAAGCGCACACGCACAGAGCGTTGAGCCGCCAGAGACAACAAATGTACACAATGTACACAAAAGCCGGGCCT
>NW_019379557.1:631749-684012 GCF_000648655.2 Copidosoma floridanum
CAAAACGCAACCTTCTGATACTCTCACGCATCTCCGCATCCTCCACGCCGGGTTCACGCTAACGCAGCTAAGCCCACACCAGTCCGAGCTCGACCCTCGCATGAGCCGCATCCGCGCACGCTCACGCTCGCAGCCTTCGCTGCCGTCACAGCTCTCGACACTTCGCTCAACGACGCACATAGTTCCGCACATCGCACAACTCGTGCACGCACCGGCAACACGCCCCGCATCTCTCGCAACAGAGCGTGGAAGACCCGGAGATCCAACGAGACTTCTCAACATCTTTCTCCCTCTCATGCCTTCACACCCTCGACACTCATATCGTCACTTCCTCCCGTCGTGACTGGGCGGGGAGTGATGTGGCGTCTCACATCTCTCGTGCTTCGGACTCTACTCGCCAGGTGGCCGGGCCCGTAATAGTTCGCTCCCGTCAAGCGGTGAAATTCCCGCACGATTAGTATATAAGCAAGATCGAGTCAATCTGAGCCCACACCTCTCCTGTGTCTAAGGCAGGGAGCACGTCATCAGCCTTACTGATGAGTCCTGGCGTGCTCCCGGGACGAAACATCAAACCACCTTTTTCTCTCTTATAGACGACCTCTTCGATCTCTATATACACACACACACCTGCAGCGCGCCAAGTCGACCAAGCGCACACGCACAGAGCGTTGAGCCGCCAGAGACAACAAATGTACACAAAAGCCGGGCCTACTGTCGGTCGCTCTCATTTCCAACAGACGTTAACATCTTTTACATTAATTTTGAGCCTATTAAAATTTTTTCTTGCAGAAAACAAACATTTGCTTCTACTATTTTAAGTATCTAATGTTATTACTCCACGATTCTTCATGCTCATCCTTCTTTTGTGATAATATTCATCTAAGAGATTAATTTTAGTCGAGATGTCGGTGCCACAAAATATTCATACATGTGTCAGATGCATTAAATTTTTTTGTTGGATAATATCAGAAAAAAGCATATAAAATGAAAATCTTTTTTTTTCTTTGAAATAGTTTGATAGGATAGTGACAGATGGAAAATATATAAAGATAATTTGTGTTTGAAATAAGGGAGAAAGTGATCGTTCTTGTTTAATCGCGGAACTATTATCGATTGTCGAAGTATTGTGGCAATTGTGTCTCATATGCAATAGTCCAATTTTAGTATTAATGACTGGTTTTATTTTGCCTGTCACGTAAAATTTGTTCCTGTAGGTTCGTGTCAACATTATTTTGATTTAATTTTAAGCTTGAATTATAAAGTCCAAATTTTAATGCATAGCAAAGAGCCTTTTTAAAAAATTGTAAGCAGAGGTAAAATTGAAAAAAGATTTATATGTTTTAAGCAGTGTTCGAGATTTGAGTTGGGCCTTGTTATTGTGATAAATTTAATGCTGCTGGTTATGCACCTATGATATACTACATTCAGTGGAGGAATTACCTTCTATTGCGATGAGTTAATGATAAGTGTAATAATTAATTAGTTAGCGATTTTGTTTTGTAACTAATACTCTTTTATTTCGTATTAATTGCCTTGAAATCAAAGATAAAACTTTTTCTGTGTACTTAGTGTGAAATCTATAATAATTTATATTACACAATTCTATTAAAAATAAAAAGAACAACTTACAAGTAATCGCTTATAAAAAATCAGTCCCTTTCTTAGCTAGTCTGTACATTAACCGCTCAACGAGATGATTTACGGTTGTGAGCGATTTGTGACAGCAATCTGTTGCCAGATAAGAAAGTTACCAAGCCCAGGCCAAGAAGATATTGAAGTGTCGTGAACATGTTCAGTTTTAACCAAAATACACCAAAGAGTGTAAAGATACCTGAAAAAATTCATTAAAAACATAAAATTACATGTTTTTCGAATCAGGTTTTTGATAAATTACTTGTATTTATCTACTAAAATGATGTCGTGAATATTGGGCTGCAAACGCAACAATGTTTGTTGCATTTGTGAAAAATTCACCAATTATTATAAGCCCAATTGAAAACAAACAAGCTTAATTCAGAATGGCTGTCAAGCATTGGGCTATTATATAAATAATTAATCGAGTCTTTAAAGTGAGCATGTTTCTTCTCTGTAGTAAACCAAAAACTAGACGGAATGCTTTACATAAAATCTACATATTTAGGATCTAGTTTTTGAGGCAGTTACTGTTACAATAGAATTTTTGGTGAATGAGCAATGTTCTCTCTCAATTTAGTCTAGTTGAGGACACCCATGCTTGCTTTTAGGCTAATGTTCTAGTGATAAAAAATACTCACTTCCAAGCCCTAAGTGGAACAAAATTGCACTTGGCGAAACTGGAAAATTGGAAATGTTGATTCCGACTTTCACCCAAAGTATAAGCAAGATAAGTAGCGGAGATAAACACAACGCAGTAAACAAGTTAGAAACAAATGCCGGAGGTCGTTTCTCAGGCTCACGGAACATATGCTGAAATGAAAAAGAACACAAATTTTGGTCAGTGATTATAATGACACTTTATTTGGTATCCATTTTTTTTTTACTTATTATAATTGCATGTCGTCTTACTATAAGAAATCTTTGAGCAATAAGGAAGCTAAAAGATTTGATGCATTATAATAAAGACGCTAATTTGCCAATGATATGGAAGTTACAAAAGTTTTGATAACCTTTTGTCACTAACGAACATTGGCACTTAAGTTATCTTATAATTCATTGAAGGTACAAATTAGTCTACTATATTTGACGTGTTGATTTACCTGAATTTCTGGTTTGGGTGCGTAAACGTAGGGTTTTTGTTTGTAGGTCGATGCTTTAGCAACTTCCGAGGTTCCTGGCTCTGGGAACTTCAAGCTAACAGTCGCTATAGTCCATTTCAAAGAATTTTTGAGAAGTGCATCACCAATTATTAATTCAACATTGTATTCTCCACTGTGGTAACCGAAATTTTTGGCTGCTGTACCTACAGGCTGTAATAAATAATTTAGTTGTTTAATTTTTATTTCTGTTCATTGAAATATTTTTCTATGTAGCGCACATTGATTGTTAGTTATTATTATGTTGTGAAAAAACATTTTTTTTCAATCAAGAAACTTTAAATAGTCTGCTGTATAGGCTTTCAATACTGATGCAATTTTAAAAAATATCAAGACACCAACTTCATCAGTTTTTAATCATAAAGAATTTGATATGATTGTGGCTTACCATGTCGAACTTGTAAAGGTTTGAAGCATCCGATTCGGCAACAAATATAATTTCTGGTTGGTCTTTTTCTGTCGAGGAAATGGATGAAAGTCGAACAAATGCTTGATGAACACGCATCGACTTATTTTTCGAGGCATTTTTCAGGGCAAAGCGAATAACTAATTTCTGTTGAAAATCAGCCTCAATTTTTTTATTGCATTTTTCAGGATACGATACTCTAAAATACACGTAATTATACGATGATAACCAAAGTCTTCGTTAATACATTTCTTTATTTGGTTGAAGGTTCAACACTTACTTGACTAATTTTGGTTGAGTGGTCTGATCCGCATCAGCTGTGCCGATTTCTAAGAAATTGACTTCGATTTTAGTGAGTACTTTGACCTTCACAGTGTTCGAAACTTGGCCTGACACTGCAATATTGTAAAATCCAGGCTCTGGGGATATACTCATGAAGTTTAGCCCGAATATTGTTCTGTAGAATATATACAACGTATTATATATGTAATGCCTCTTCAATTTGTCTATTTCTTAAATTTAATGGAATTATGTGTAAGATGTTCCATAAAAAATTGAAGTTGAAGAATTATAGTGCAGCAAGTGAATATAGTAGCTATACATAACGATAGTAGTAATGCAGCTACTCTGGGTTTTAATACATAATTTTGCTAGTTGCATCATTTAGATGGAATTCTTTTAGTTTTTTTAAAAAAGGTAAGTTTAAGATAGAAGGGAGTTCAATTTAAATATAACAGCTAATTTGATGAGAGTTTCAAGTTACAAGGAATAACTGGGCTTTTATTTAGTTAATTGAATTTGTCAGTTAAATTAAAAACTTTTTCCAAAATAGGAAAGAGTATCATGGTTAATTCAACTAATAATTTACCCCAAGCGTATAACTGATGTTAGCAATGGCTGACTCAGCAAAAAATTGGGGAATAAGATGTAATTGAAATAATAACGTACTTGTCAGATGTGACTTGGAAATTCTTTTTGCTCATCACCACCACATCGTCCCCTACTTTGGTAGCGGTGTTAGCAACCAAGTTAGATGATGATGGAACAGGATTGCCAAAGAGATCGCAAACTTTTACATAAACCATGGGTTGTTCTTCAGAAATGACCGCTCCATTCTTAGACAAAGTAATGCAAATTGGTTTTTCGGATGGATGATTGGCCATAACGTCGATGGACGAAAGTAGACTAACAGCACCTTCTGGTGATTTTACAGATAGTCGTTGCAAAAAGTAATTCGCTAGTTTGACTATTTGCTCATATTTCAATGGTAACTTTTTCTTCAATGATGAAGCAAGTTTGTATATTCCATTAGTTACCAAACCTAAAAGTATAAAATTTGAGTTAGGATGACAATTTAGTGTAATAATTGAAGTTCTGTAATATTTTAGATCCAGGTTAACATGGGAGAACAGGATTTTTTTGTTTATTTGAATCAAAGATATCTTGTTCTAAATTACTAATTGAAAACCCAAGAAATCAGAGCATTTGATACTAATTTAACATTGAGAACTAAAGAACTTATACAGTCAACGTTAGTTAAATGTAACGTACTTGTAACAGGTAATCCTCCTTCAAACTGTAAAAATTGTCCGTCAGTTTCATCAGCTTGAGCCATTACTTCTTCAATATGATCAAAAGCAAAAGCTCCAGTAGGCCCCAATTCGGCTGCAATATGGAATATATAACCCAAACTGCAAATATGATTTTTATGTAGTAACTGTATAAAGTATGTATTTAAATTACAGAAACAAAGGGTAGTGCTATTACTTCAACAAATTTCCATCCTTTTTCAGTGATTCCTCCAAAGTTTTGGCTATCTTTGTTTTTGTACTATCTGATATTTTTTGACCAAGTAGTACAAGAGAATTCAAAGAATGATAAATTGATTTTGGGGTGGAATCTGGTTTCTCCAACGTGCTGGTGAGCACCTAAAATAATATCATTATTAGCAAGCAAAGACATATTTTTGTGTTTTATGGAATGAAAATAAGTTTTTTATTTTTTAAATCAGAATTGTAAAGCTTCTCCATGGTTCTTGCAGAAGAACGAAAGTTTAGTTAATACATCATATAAAACAAAGTTTCAAGTGATAAAGTAACATATGTAAGTATGTACTAAATTGTATATTATGTTATGCACTAATACTTATTGATTTTCAGTCAATAATAAAATTACCTTTGTCAGAGCACTCAAAGGAAGTGATTTCTGTTGACATTTTCCAAGAGTCTTCCAAGTTGAAGCAATATAGTACACTTGCTCTGGTAACAAAGGTGTTTTTCCAGCTTCTTTAATTAAGAACTCGCATGTTTCCTGAAAGAGACGAAATACTTGTATGAGTATTCAAACTTTCCTTCAAGACATAATGCAACAAGTAAAGTTGTGGCTCATTCAGGAAGACTAATCAATGAATCACGGAGTTATCAATGATTGCAGTTATCATCATTCAAAATTTAGATAAAATAATAGATGTTAAATTTTTTAAATGGAATTTGCATACATTTACAGTGAATATCTAAATAAAGTGAACACGTGCTTACAGCAATTTTAACAATGGGTTCTTTGATCAAGTTGTACCCAAGAACAGCATGATATGCACCAGCCAAGTCTTGCAGTTGAAATCCTGGTTCCACCAGTTTTTTCATGTGAGCTTTGTCAGCCAAAGTAAAGTAAGTGTTCGTCGAAGATGGCACATCGGCACCAAGTGCCATGCCTAAGGTCATCAGCAGAATCAGCAACATTGTATAGAGCGGCGATAATGTCCATGTGGCTATAAAAATGGTTACAGATTTGAGGTTAGATTGGCACACTTTTCATCCACGTTTGTCCCGGGAAATTGGACTAGTGGATAAATACTCGCGTTTTTAATTAAAAGTTGAAGATAATTATGAAGATTACTATAAAAAATATAAAAAGCAGCAGTAGGAAAGAGTTGAAAAAAAATAGCCACGTGGCCGGCAATACTTACTGGAACAGACGCCCGCCCGCTCTAATGGACGGATACGACGTTTTGCTGTCCCAACAGGGAGCACGTCTTTGCGGCTGCTTCGTCATGTTCTGATTGGCCGCTAGTTCTGCCGCAGCGCGTGTTGGCGTTGGTGACTCGTCTGAACATCCTATGAGACCCTGCCACGGCGGCGGCTCCTATATAAAAGGCTGCGCACAAACTGAAAAAGAGAAAGAGATAGGGCCCAAACTTGGTTGCCATGCTTTTCACCCTGATCGCGACCAGTCGTCTGTTCTGGCCTCGAGTGGCTTAGTAAGGCGCTGAATTTAATACTTGCGTATCAAGTCTCCCATATCTTATCACCCTGGGAATGAGCCGACTTCGAAATTCTCCATCATTTTTCTTTCATCATTTCCCTCTTACTCCTATACACGTTCCTTTATATTGTAGGGATGGTATGATCCTAACTGATTGACCCTACGTGGGAAGATGGATTCTTAGTTGGTAGGAACCATGGTAATTACTTTTGCAAAAGTATAAAAATTAACTTAAATATTTATGTATTATGAAACGAGCTTAGAGTCTGCCAATTTTATAAATAGACAAATAGATTAATAAGAACAAAGTTTATTTGATGCATTTTATGTGTACAAAAATATGGTGTTCAATCATGAGAACTTTAATAAAGAATGTGCAATTTATGCCTCATGTTTGGAAATATTACAAACACAGCTTTCCATTTAACCATTTATCCAGCCTTATTAAAGTTTTTTTTTTGCACAACTTTCTAAACCATATGATCTGAACAGTCTATCAATTGTCTACAAAAATATACACATATGTACAACAGTCCAATGACGGGTCAAAGACATCACCGTCAGTCCCTGTATACCAGCTCATCACGGCCTCGGCAGCTTGTAAAGGCCGCCAGAAAACAGCAACTGGTGTTCTCGCACCTTTTTGTCCAGAAAGTGTCGAAGCTCGGGCAAGCCGCACTCGACAGCACCACTACCTTGCGAGGCAAACATCTTGAGCATCTGGTGGATGCGCTCGAGGGGCATCGAGTCGAGATTCGTGAGCATGCCCACGATGTAGGACCAAAAAACTTGGAGCTCCTCTTCGCGCTGATCGCTCGCCGAGGCCATCACGCTCTCGGCTTCCTCGTCCTCGAGGGCTTCGGCGTGAAGCGCTGCAGCGGCAGCTGCAGCTGCGGCCGCTGCTGTGGCTGTCGCGGTGTCCACCGAGGCCTTTTGCGCGAGCTGCCGACCAGGCAGATGCTGTCCGGGACTCAGCTCCTCCTGAAGCACAAAGGTGTCGCGTTGGGTCTCGACGAGGAGCGCCTGGGAGACCCAGAAGCCTATCTTGCGGCGCAACACGGTCGCAGGCACGTGCATCAAGTCGGCGAGCTGTTCGAGGCTCCACTGGGGCTGCTCCTGGAAGTGCAGGATTATGGTCGCGTGGATAGGCGAGACATTGAGGTTGAGGCTGCGATCGCGCGTCTCGATGTCGAGGTTCACGCTGCCCAAGTGGGCCTTCCAGCACAGCGTACGGTTGCCCTTGAGAGCCTCGTAGGCGCGCACGTACCGGTCAAGCTGGGCCTGCACAAAGTCCGGCAGATCGAGCTTCCAATCCTCCTTGAAGGGTGGCCAGAACTGGGCTGACAGTATCAGCGCGGAAGTACTGAAGCTCGCTTGGCTCGCGTCGTAGTTGCGCTCCAGCTGGATGTTGCCGTCGATGCGTTTGGAATCGTAAATGTCCTTGATCATGACCTCGCAGTGGTGGAGCTGTTGCTCGCCGAAGCGGCGCTTAAGAAGCTCAAGGTGGCGCAGCTCGCGGTCCGTCTGGTAATTCAGCTGGGAGAGCAAACGGTCGGCTAGTAGGGTACGATACTCGCTGACGAAGAGATCTTGACTGCCGTAGATGCCGATTAGCATCGAGAGAATATCGGCGACCCGGCGTTTCGGGTGGCCACCAGTTACCCCAGCACCATGGCCCGACATCGCAGATGTCATTGCGGGACTAGTGGTGGTGAAGGTAGTATTGGTTGTGGTGGTGGTGGTGTTGCCGCCAGCTGCCGCGCCACTGCTCAGAGTGGGCTCAAAGAACCCGGATCCGTAGTCGTCGTCCTCCTCTTGGCGCAGATGATGGTACAGGTTGGGCCCGGTGTCTATCGGATCGGGCTGCCAGTTCTCCCAATCTTCGGTGGACTCTTGAAACGAGTCGGACACGTCGAGCTGAAGAGCTTCGCCACCCTGGGCCAACTCGTCGGCCAGGTCACTGGCGCTTGGCTCGTCCAATAGTCCACTGACGACGCAGCGTACGGTATCCTCGCGACTGCGCAAGTACTGCTTGATAGGCTCGGCGACTGTCTCGAGAAGGAGGCCGCTCGGATCGAGCTGACGCAGAGCTTTGATGGCACTGATGTAGGCGGTGAGAATATCGGGGGTGCTGACACCCGGGTGGAGTAGGCGCGTCTTGAATGCAGCCCTGAGCGAGCTCACGAGCCATTGGCGCAAAGCGGTGCGCTCGAGACAGGCGCGTAGGTCGTCGACGGCGGCCCGTGAATCCGGGTACTCGATGACTATGTTGAAGAGCTGCTCGATGCGCGCCCGGGTGTAAGTCTCGTAGAGGAAGTAGTTGAGCTTTTGCTTGAAGGAGTTGACTGCACGGCGCAACCGGGGCTCGAGTGCCACGGACCGCGACGAGCCACCCGAGTAGATGCGCGTCAGCCAATTGACAACGACGGTCTCCAGCCAGTGTTCGAGCGGCTCGAGCTGGCTCGTATCGAAGCTACGCTCGCACACGCGGCGAACGTGACTCTCGATGCGAATGTGGATAAGCGAAGTCAGCACGTTGCCAACCAGCCGCTCAAGTAGATCCAGTTCGATGAGCATTTTGTTGGTCTCGTGGAATATGTCAACGATTGCCTGGCACTGGCAACGTCTCGATTCTTGGCTACATCCTTCGCACACCAGCTCCAGCTCATCGTCCTTTTTCTCTGGCTGTCGGAGCTGACGCGGCGTCGACTTGGCTTTGTTGCTGTTTTTGGATTCACCTGTTATACCACTGTTACCGTTGCTGCTCTCGATGCTGCAAAAGACGTTGAATGCGGTTTTGTAAAAATGCTCGATTATGCGCGTGTGGTAAAGCGGGATCTGGCTGAGAAGGGTGCTTCGGATCAAGAGCTTGAAGTGCTCCACAAGGTCTCCTTGGCTGAACGGACAGATCTCTCGGGTACAAGATCCGGCTGCTATGAGATGCTTAATCGTTGGCAAGAGCAGACTTGAGTCATGGTAAAGATCATTGACGGAGCTCGTGAAGGCCTGAAAGCCCCGCTGCTCGTCGGCCTCGTCGATGAAGTGCGACCAGAACTTGGGTGCGACCGACTTACGCAGGTGCTCTTCGATCTTTGGCACGACGAGGCTCTGCAGGCAAAAGTTTTTGGACAATGCCTGAAGTTCCTTTGGCGTGGCCTCAAGTTTGGGATCGATCGTCTCGGGCTCGAGGCGATCACACAAGATCGGGAAGTTGTACTCCAAGAATTTGAATAATCGTTCCTCTTCGGCAAGTTCTTCTTCCGTAGGTTCGGTCTCTTCCTCTGCTTTTTCCTCGTCCTCCTCCATTTTAGACTCAGTATCGGACGTAGCCATGACACTGTGACACCTGTGTGCATAGGTGAAAGATATTGTCAACACTGAGGATTCAGCTATTAGATACGGATAAGGACTACATGAAATCACCCCAGAGTAAAGGGTTGCTGGAATGTAGCCTGAAAGACGCTTTAAGTTTTTATCAACTGCTTATTCTAGACATTTATAAGTTAACAGTGACAGGGATACGACTATGGCAATAAAACAATTATTGACTGCAACAACGAGAGTACACGTGCATGAATCTATTTTTTATTTTTAAAGCTAAGTTACAAATTAGCAAATGTTATAAATAATTAACTACCTTTGAGTTACAGCTGCATGAAGTCTTTTCTAATTTCAATTCTGTAATGTTTACAGAGTAAATTCTGATAGGAGTAAGAGCCGCGACCCAATTAATACCTACTGTTTTGTAAAAAAATCTGGCGAGCCTATAGTGAGCGAGTTAACGTTTTACTGCAAATTGTACGATAATTAAGTAACCGTGAATAACGTACATTCATTTTTACGTACTTATAAGCCGGTTACTGTATCGTAATAATGTGTACTGTACGCACAACACACGTTTTCTCTCTCGTGTTGCTATTGCTATGTTATGACATATATATGTGCTGTCTGCTTTTACTATACGATACATATATATACGTTACATTCTGGTGAAGAGAGCACGGTATAAGATACTTATGCGTGTAAAACATAAATTGTACACTTGCCGCAAACAGCAGAAACAATGTTAACTTTTTATTTAATATTTGTAAAACAAGTTGCGGCTGGTTTATGTTTAATTACATGGCTCTACTGTAAGTTGTAATGTATATTTGGATCAGCGCCATCTAGCGGTCGTTATTTTTTGGCCAAAAGTGGCTCCTAAAATTCTGAATCAGAGCAATCAGGATTAGAGCCATTTAGTCAATTATAAACCAGCCGCGACTCATGACGAAGCTATACAGTAAAAAAATAAGAATACATGTGTTTTTGGCGGCAAGTTAACAATTATCTTTTGCTCAAAAATTTATCTTCAAAGGTATAAATACATAGGAGGTCAATTTTTTAGTAGAAAATAAATTATTAACTTGCCGCCAAAAACACATGTATCGTTATTTTTTCATTTTATAGATTTATCATAAGTTGCGGCTGGTTTATAATTGACTAAATGGCTCGAAGCGCGAAAGCTCTGATTCAGAATTTTAGGAGCCACTTTTGGCCAAAAAACAAAGACCGCTAGATGGCGCTGATCCAAATAATTATTGCTATTTACAGTAAAGTCACTTTATTAATTATAAACCGGCCGCAAATAATCACATGAATAGAAAATAAATAGTTGATATTTTTTATGCTACTTGCGGCAAGTTTACAATCTACCTTTTATCCAAAAATCGACCACTACAAGTAAATAAATATTCTATTTATCTTATACGGCTTATAAAATCTACCATATTTATAAAATTACAATACTTTAGACCTTTTACCATTAACTCACGAAAGCACAACCCTTTAACTTTATAGTTTAAATAAACAGTTAACTTATATAATATGTAAATACCAAGACTTGTGTTACAGAAATCTTGAACAACGTTTAAATAGATACGTAAAGTAATCAGTCCAAAAGAGACAACTGAAGAAAAAAGGCTTAAAAAAGAAGTTCAGTCACACAGGAAAAGTCTCCTAAAAATGGAGTATTGGATCTCACTTAATGAGAGTTGTTTCAGATATAAAGAATGTGAAAATTCATAATTTTATGCTAAGGATTTGTGTTTATTTGGATAATAAAGAAAATTTGTTAATCAAACATAGAGCTTTATTTGTTTTACATTTAACAAATAATTGATGATGATTATACAAGCAGCTCTTAAATCTTATTGTAAGTCTGCAGAAGCAGATTCTTCCCATCCTACCTTGATTAATTTTTTAATTTAAATGACCTTGTATGTACACTGTTAAATGATTTTAAATATTAAAGTTAACTAGTTGTTTTATGTGATGAATTCATTTTGATAAATCCTTAAAAATTTTGTAATGGTCCATGTTGGATTGAAAAACTTTGAGTCTCTGATATCTGTAATTTTTTTTTTTTATGCACATATGATACATGTTCCTCTGCAATATATCACACATTCATGTTGTGAGGTTTTAATATTACAATAACAAAGTTTGATAACGCACAAGTTAAAAGTCTCAACTAGCATCAAAAACAGTAGAATATATACGTGAATTAATCAGTCTAAAAGAGACAACTGAAGAAAAAAGGCCTAAAAAAGAAGCACAGTCACGCGAAGAGTCTCCTAAAAATGGAGCATTGGATCTCACTAAATAAAAAATACATTTATTACAGAGAAGTAAATTTGAAGTATTATAAATAAACAAAGAACCCAACCTTCTCTGATTAAGTGAGATCCAATGCTCCATTTTTAGGAGACTTTTCCTGTGTGACTGAACTTCTTTTTTAAGCCTTTTTTCTTCAGTTGTCTCTTTTGGACTGATTACTTTACGTATCTATTTAAACGTTGTTCAAGATTTCTGTAACACAAGTCTTGGTATTTACATATTATATAAGTTAACTGTTTATTTAAACTATAAAGTTAAAGGGCTGTGCTTTCGTGAGTTAATGGTAAAAGGTCTAAAGTATTGTAATTTTATAAATATGGTAGATTTTATAAGCCGTATAAGATAAATAGAATATTTATTTACTTGTAGTGGTCGATTTTTGGATAAAAGGTAGATTGTAAACTTGCCGCAAGTAGCATAAAAAATATCAACTATTTATTTTCTATTCATGTGATTATTTGCGGCCGGTTTATAATTAATAAAGTGACTTTACTGTAAATAGCAATAATTATTTGGATCAGCGCCATCTAGCGGTCTTTGTTTTTTGGCCAAAAGTGGCTCCTAAAATTCTGAATCAGAGCTTTCGCGCTTCGAGCCATTTAGTCAATTATAAACCAGCCGCAACTTATGATAAATCTATAAAATGAAAAAATAACGATACATGTGTTTTTGGCGGCAAGTTAATAATTTATTTTCTACTAAAAAATTGACCTCCTATGTATTTATACCTTTGAAGATAAATTTTTGAGCAAAAGATAATTGTTAACTTGCCGCCAAAAACACATGTATTCTTATTTTTTTACTGTATAGCTTCGTCATGAGTCGCGGCTGGTTTATAATTGACTAAATGGCTCTAATCCTGATTGCTCTGATTCAGAATTTTAGGAGCCACTTTTGGCCAAAAAATAACTACCGCTAGATGGCGCTGATCCAAATATACATTACTACTTCTAATAGAGCCATGTATTAAGCTATAAACCAGCCGCAACTTATTTTAGGGATAAAAATTGAAAGTTGACGATGTTTGTGCTGTTTGCGGCAAGTTTACTATCTATCTCATATCCAAAAATTGACCTATATATTTAAACTCAATTTACCAAACTTACTAGTCCACGGGTCTAGTTACTATTACTAGTGATTTTCTTCATAACAACGGAAGGGTAATTTTTAGTTTGAAATCAGCCGCGCGAGACAGCGCGCTAATTAACTACGTAAAATATATAAGCAGTAAAAATTTTATATTGTGTAATAAATTAGTTATTTTCATTTAATGCGATATAACATATTTTTTGACAATCGTTCTTGAAAAAAATATTTGTTTTAAAAATAATATATTTAGAATTTTCCCGGGAGTCGCCATGATAGAGCTAGTTTATCCTGGCACCATCTACTTTGAGCTTGCAAGGCAAACTTCCTCATACTCACAATGAATTAATAAATCTCACCATCTGTGTCTATAGATATAGGTTTTTTGTTAAACGGAATTAACCAATAAGGATCAAGTAATTTAAAAATTGAATGCATAATAAATAATAATACTGTTATTTAAAAATGTTAAGTGGGGGCGTTTTTTTGGAGAAGAAAAGAGTGTGCTTTTAGTTATTTTTATTTTATAGAAGTACACTTTGAATTAATCATAGAATTCATGAACAATACATTTTGGTTATGAAAGCTAGCAATTTCTGATCTATTTAACAAATATTGCGTATTTTCAAGAAGCGTGCATAGTACATTAGTTTGTAAAAGTACATAACAATGGCAGACTTAACATCTGATGAGGCCATGACAATTGATCACTTTCGAGATGAATTGAGGGATAAAATTAATGTATCCAGAAAGCAAAGGAGAGATGCTTCTGTAAATAAAAATCGCCCTGCTCTTGGGCACGTTTGCGACAGGAATGAACTTACAGAAGAGTTTGTTACAACTGCAGCCAAGAGTCTTAAAAAGAAAGCACTGAGCATCACGGAATACAACAAACTACAAAATGCCTTGATACAGGTTTGGAAATGCTTTAAAATGATCTTATCAAACGGAAAAGTAACATTTCATTTTTTTCAGAGTGAAAACCACATAAATGCTTTTTTAAAAGTTAATAATGCTATACACGGCTTAATTCGAGACCTATCAAGTGTGTCTAGTCATCTAAAACTGTCAGCTGCCAACTGTTGTTGTAATTTAGCATTAGGTAATTCAAAAGCTTGCTTTACACTCTGTAAATTTGCAGCTCCTTATCTGATTGCTGACCTCGAAAGCACGAGTCCTCCATTGATTGTGAGTTTGGATTTGTACTGTTTTTACGCAAAGCTTACAAAATTCAGGTGATGAGTAAATTTATTTTCTGCAACTTGTCTTAGGAAGTATGTGCTTGGACAATTGGAAATTTAGTTTGTGGATCTGACAAGACATTTCCTATACTGCTAGCACAAGGTTGCATGAAATCATTGATAAATCTTGCTCAAAATTGTTCAGATGAACTTTTACAAGCTGTAAGTTATGCTTGTGTTCGATTTATTCATAAAGGAGTCAATGTGATCGAGTGAGTTTTTTTTCATTGTTTCAGTGAAACTTACAATTACTTTAATGAATGAATTTAAAAAAGCTTTTGTTTACTATTAAAATGGAGTATACTATTAAGCGATTTATAATCATATTCAAGACACTTTCTTTATTTTTGTGCAATTCATAATAATGATATCACTGTACTCAATGTTGAAATTTTCTTATTTTACCTCAACAGTAGGTCAGAAATCAACAATCTTTCAATGATAGTATCACATCGATGTCCAACAGTTTCTAATATTGATACAATGTGGCTACTGGCAACACTATCATCAATACCGGAATGCTCTGACAGTTTGATGAAGTGTACATTGAGATTATGCGATTACTTACAGGATACTGTTGTCACCGAAAACGATAGCATCGAAAGGGTAAAGATTTAGTGTTCATTAAGTAAAAATTAACCATTTTTATACTTAATCATTTTTATGAAGGTTTCAGCAGCTATCAGAACTATAAGTAACATGGTGTCTGAAACATCAGGTGAAGTAGCTAATTATTTATTGAAGGGTGATAATGAAAAACACTGCACTTTCCTTGGTAAATTGTTGTATCATCAGTATATTCATATAAGACAAGAAACGCTATGGCTCTTAGGTAATTATACAACTCATAAACACTCATTATACTTGATTCAAAAAAAAGTATTATTATGATATGAAGTTTCGTACACTGAGAACAACTTTTTTTTTCATCATTGATTAATTTTATCCAGGCAATCTCTGCAACCATCATTTAGTTTCTGTTCAGCAACTGGTAGAACCAATTGTTATCTCACTGCCATCCTTGAAGTTTGCAGTCAGTTCACTGAATACAATTAGTTAAAAAAACAAAAACAAAACAACTACCATGTTCAACATGTTCAATGTAAGTTTGAGTAAATAGCACTTCACTGGTGTGCACCATTTTTATCACAACTCAACTTGAAGTCATAACAATGATTATTATAAAGTGAAAAACCCGCACTCGTGTAATAATTAAAACGCTCTTTTCAGAGGAACGAATTTTTTTATGTTGTTGTCATTGGCCGCCGCATCTTCTTCTATACAATTTGGTTGCGCAATGTTGAAGTATATGTTACCAATGAACCCAGCCGACGAGTCGTTGGTTTTCTTGAGACACCTGTAGAAAGTCTCGTCGCAAGCACAATGAGATCTGAAGTACAGGAAAAAAAAAAAAAAAAAAGATCAAAGCCATTAGAGTGTTATCATAGTTGGTGCATATATTATATCACATTTCAAGTGCATGAAGTTGTTCATGTGAAACTTACCTGCTGTAAAACGACAGGTTACTGAGATTGTAACGCGATTTAAAGCTACGAATTTTCACGGGGCAGAGATCATGTGCTCGACAACATCTGTAAATTGTAAAAATTATACTTAATTCTACTTCGTTCTGCAATGGAAAATTATAACAAAAAAAAATCGTTGATGGGACATGTACCAAAACGAAGTAAAAATGAAATAGATCTTGTGAAAATCAAATTATTGAGATTTGTTATGAATCTCGGCAACTTATAAAATTATTATGGCGTTGCATGTATTTTTCAAAGTCAATCAATTTTTCATGTGTAGTTTACGTAGAAAGAATGAAACTAATGGATCATGATTTAAAATTTTCTATTTTTGTACTGTTCTATTGAACACTCAAGCGAAACTGCTGATAAATATGAAGCGTTTTTATTTTCCCAAAATACACACTGTCTTCATTTTCATATACCTGTCAATGTTTGTTGCCCATCCCAAGTCGTGATAGTTCTCCGCTATATCTCCCGTGCCACACCATTTAGTGCCTGCGTGAAAGAAAAAAAAAAAAAAAAAAAAAAAAAAAAAAAAAAAAAAAAAAAAAAAAAAAAANGTACTATTCTGATCTATATATGAAGATTATATGCATCTACATGAATTTCTGTGCAAATTTTGCATCGCTTTGTCTAATTATCATCAGCTGAAACATCTGTCTTAAAAACCATTTATAGATACAAATTTAATATTTGTTGTGTAACATAAAAAAAAAGTTTTACTTTGCCGAAAAAAAATAGTATCAAGTATATATATATTTATATCGACGATTTTCGAGACTCATACGCCACCTAGTGAATGTTGATGTAAGCTTAAAGCTTTGGGAACTAAATGAATTTTGCGTTCCTTCAGCAAGTGTCAGCTAAATTTGTTGAAAAAATAAAAATTAAAAAAAAAAAAAAAACGTCGTTCCCGTGATGTTGTGCCACAAACAAATGTGCGTGTTGCGCAATGCAGCACTGGAATTATTATATTGTTTGTTTTATTTCTACACGGCCTTCTTTATTACAATTACATGTTATATTCATCAATTATCGGAATGCTTTTGACACACTTTGACGATAATTTTTTTTTTTTTTTTTTTTTTTTTTGTAGCTACAAAAAAGCCATTGGTGAGAATTCTGTAGCTGTTAAGGATTCAGATCAATTCGTTTTCAACAAAGTCCGCTGTGAGGTTAATAATCTCGAGATCGACTGGATGACTTTATCCAAACTTTGATCAACATACTGTGATTTTGAAAAGAAAAAAAAAGAAAAAAAAACTATGCGATTCTTAATAGATGCGAAACGCACGTGAAAATCCGCGGGTAATTTAATTCTAACGAGGCTTATCACGTCGTGAGATGTCCGATGGACGATCCGTTGTGCAACGCAAACGTCGTTATATGAAGTTATTACGTATGGCTGTCACCCATTGTTAGCTCTTTGGAAATTATAAAAAAAAAAAACATTTCAAGTACCTCGTGTGTAAATAAAGCTTATTTTAATCGATTGAAAACAGATGCTAATGAATTCATTACCGATTTAAACGTCTCAGCATTGAGTTTTTTTTTTTTTCTTTCAATTTTTTTATCTCAAGCTTATAAAAACCTACTGTAAAAACAATCCACCGAGTTGTGTGTGTAACATAACAACGGGTCGCGTGAGGAAAACGATTTGTCCTCTTCGCGAAAAAAAAAAAAAAAAAAAAAAAGTTATCGTTACCTCACGCGAATAGCAAATTCGTCAATATCTATTGTATAAGCATACCCGGTACGATACCGATGCGCCAAGTGTTGCCTCTGCTGGACTTTTCCTCGCTACCGTGGGACATGATTGCCGATTCGTTGAAATGCGTGTCCAGACTGTCGCATTTGTCCATCAGTAGCATCATTTCCTTGAACGAGATCGTACGTATCCTCAGATGCGACCTAGATAAATTTCTCAAAACTTGCTCGGCCTCGCTTTTTTCGCTGCGAAAAATATTTTTCTCACATTATAACACACACTAACGAAAACAATAAGTGCGGAACTAGAGTGACACTGATAATGGGCGCTTTTACTGAAATTCAAACGTGCCCCGGACAATGGCGATGCAGTTGGGTACCGCGTGTACACGCGCACTCGTGTCACCTTAGTCGAATTTCTCGCGGATTGATTCAGCGCACCGAGAGACAAAGCATTTCTACGATTGTTGTACCGCGGACGTGTTGCACACACGGACTGTTAATGTAAAACGTGCGTGATCGGAATCGGCGACAACCACCGATCGAGTGGTTGTTTAAACATTTAGAGATCCTTTCATTTGTACTTCTCGGCCGAAAAGAAAAAGACAAGAAATTTAGACAATTGATTGATTCCCGTGAAAAAAAAAAAAAAAAAAAATACGCGCTGCCGTTCTGTTGGAAAAAAGGAACCGAAAAAAAATGAAACTCGAGATTTAAAAATAGAATCTCAACATCCATGGCTTTTCATAGTTTCGTATCGTAAGATTTGACGTTAGTAAAATCACGATGAAATGAAGATTGTTGGTAATAAGTAACCGGGTCATCTTCATGCACCCGATTGTTTTTTCTCTTTGAATGATGAATATAAATATAGTTGACGCCACTGTAACTTATTTGTATCGGGCAAAATCGTTATGTACGTGCGGGGGAATATAAGAAAAACTGTTGAAAGAAAAAAATAACTCACTAAGTCTCGACGAGCTCGCATCGGACGATTTTTCTAGCTTCGCGCAAGTCGACGACAGCGACCAACTGGTCGTGGTAGAAGACGAGCCTCTTCTCGGTGTCGTTGAGCTTGGCCAACCTGGGCAGGCCCTTGAACTCGTTGGCCCCGAGCTTTGGTTTGTGGAAAATCGGCTCCTCCGAGCTCGGCCTCGGACTCCCTGCCAATAACACCAGCCCTACGATCCACGGTGTCCAGTGAGCCATGGCTCGCTTCACTTGGGCCCTATACAGGCTGTGGCGAGAGTTTGACGATTGATTCACCGAGACAGCTGCAAGTGGTTGTCCGGACAAAGGAACGAAAGACCGATTTATTCGACTGCTCTGTTGCGTATAATGAAGCGTGAGTAGCCGGAGGTTTCTTTTTTTCTTTCCACGCACGCCTATCGATTTAGTAACAGCGTTTCTTTTTCTTTTGAGTTAGTCGTGCTTAATTTTTTTTTTTTTTTTTTTTTTTTCTGCAATAGCAAAGTAAAAAAGGCTTTATTCCGTTTTGTTACTCAACGATTTAAAATGCACAACAGGCAAATAACACTTGAAAAATGTTCACACTTAATTTTATGAATATTATGAAGACGTATGATCATTGTATGATTCACGCGCAATGCAAATGGTGAAATAAATAATTTTTTGTTACCCAAGAACATATAAATCATGCAAATCGCGGATCCATGGCCAGAATCTAAATTTCGTCCCAGTTACATGAATGTATTTTTCAGCCTATATATGTATATGCAGTGTCCATATTAGTTTCAATGACGAATGCAAATTTCCTTCTAAAAATATCAATTAACCATCGATCAAAGTTCTCGGGAACTCTGTCGCTATATGATATTATATTTTTTTCAAACCTATACTTTACGAGCGAGCAAATAAAACGTGTAATCATTGAGAAAATCATTTCTGCGAATAAAAAGAAAATGTCTTTGCCCCTAGTCACTCCGTTGAAAAAAATGCAGACCAAACCGATGGGAAAAAATATTTCATAAAAATAAACACCTATGATGTTTAGCAAAAATTTTCATTGTTTAAAGAGCAATTGTATTCCACACAAAATGTATTTCTCAGTCAATGTACCGTGCACGTTCTCGTGTCGAATCATTTGCTCTCTCGATTGATAAAACCATTCGAAAGCCACTCTAAACTTACACGCAACTTAAAAACATTTATCGATGCGTCAGTAATGTTGTACGAGAAAGAAAGAAAAAAATAAATAAATAAAAGAAAGAAAGAAATCGCACGCGAAACGCGACAGTTTCTCACGCGCTTTCTGATAAAATTAGAAACTCCTCTGCAGCCGCTCGCGCTAACACCAACATGTATTGTGTACATACAGTGGATCTCTCACCGGTGAAGCGGGGTTTCGCCTGTGGAAAATCGGCTACACGCGCTGTCGCTGCGGCTTTCCCATCAAGCTCTGTATACGTGAGGAAAAATAGAAAAAATCCGACGCTCCTGACCTTTCTACGAAGACGTCCGTAGCAGTCGCATCATAGGCAGTGCTGCTGGTGAAATTGCCTTGTTATCATCATCCCGGCACGCCTTCCAAACGGCTATGCTGTTGCCGTCAATTGAAATGCCATACTTTTAGTTTACACCCATCCGCTTTCTATTTTATTTATTTTTTTGTCATCGTTGTCTAAAATTATAATTTTTCGTTGGGTTAATTATTACTACCAGTTCCCGTTAACATTACTATTTCTTTGTTTTTATTTATTTTCATCGTCCTGACGTCAATAGATCGTTATGAGAATTTCACATGCCAGGATGAGTGTCCGCGATGCAAAGTCACTCAAGTAAAATGATTTGTCGAAAAACATTTTTTTGCTTAACAGCAGAGTAAAAAGTGCGCTCTCGAGCTTTTTTTACTTTCAAGTACGTCTTTTCCCATTGGGGAGTCATTTTTTTTAACTCGTCTTCCCAAAACTTGCTCGATTGCCATCTATTCCCGCCGGACTCGTAACACATTTTCTTTGAGGATTCGCCCGAGTTATAAAACTTTTGCATACATCACTGGATGGGCTCGCCCACCTCGTAAATAACAACTTTTACTTTCGGCTCGTGGCCTCTGGAACTTTCTTGAAAGATACCGATTTACAGATACGAATACCCAATTTTTCTCATGAACGTGAAATGGCACAATGAATCGACACTATACCGAGCAATAACAAGTTTTCCCATAAGCACGAGCGTGGGGGCCAAATATTCAACCTCGAACCGAAAGAATTTAGGGTGTTATCGAATAATTGTTTGCAGCGATCCTATGCAGGGGCAAAAGTGTCTGCCTACCTTGTTTGTGTATGCTTACCAATAACGAACAACTCGCGCTTTCACTCCACACCATGCATGCGTGAACTGACGATTGAACGTTTTATCGAGAGCTCTTTGCTATGCCGATCGCCTGAAAATGTAAAAAATCGGCACTTTTCAACGCTATCGGCAAGTTGGCCGATTTTTTTTTTTTTATTTTTCTTTTATCTTGTAACAACCACTATCGATTATCATTTTGGACGTACACTACATGTACACAGGACGCCAAAGGAAGCGTTCGCGCGTCGAGGCGGACTACTTACGACTGCCAGCCGATTCTCTCTGGCCGCAATTTGGCCTTTCTTTTTCTCTCTTTCACGATCGCTTCCCCACCGCTCGCTAGTCCATATAATAAACCAAGTATACATTACAATGTATATGCGTACACCTGTGTATATATATGAAGGATGTGTTGGATATACGTACATAAAGATAGTTGTTGGTAATAAAGATACACCTGCATCTCTGCGGGTATGCATATAGTTATTAGCAAATTGTTGCGCGCGAGACAACAGCATATTACTGTATTCTATACTCGTGTTACGTTCGTTTGTGATTGTTATGCCGTCTAACATAATCTCGATTTCGTGCGTTGCTCTTGTACATATTTTTTTTTTTTTTTTTCTTTTGTTTTTGTGTTCATAAAGTTTTTAATCTTTTTTTGTTTCTTGTGATGACATGGTCAAATAATCAATGATTCGATGGAGATAGATGATTTTGCTTATAATGTTTATGCATGGGCTTGTGTAACAGATTTTTTAAGAACTTTAATGCAAGTATTTGAACTCTGAGAAGCTACAGGTATATATATATATATATATATATATATATATATATATATATATATATATATNGTATGTATGTATATTGGTTCGACACACTTTTTTTCTCCAAAGTTGCCTTCCTCATTTTTTTTTCTGTTTCACGTGGTGGTGCTAAAATAAACACTAGTCATGTGCTGACAAAAGAAGAAAAGGTTCGTTTTGCCATATTAAAATAAAAAAAGTTGATGAATAAATAAATGTGAAAATTTGGTAATGAAAAAGGCCCTAGCAAATTAACGCCACGCCAAGAGTTCGCATTGAGCTGATAGGGTGAGTGATATACATAGGCGTTGGTCTACTGTTTGGCCCATCGCGGGTAATACCAGACTCCTTTAAGGAAAAGAGCTTAGTTCCCGACAAACAGCCTAAGACCACCTATTGAAGAAAGGGTACCATACAGAGAACACGATTTTCCGCAATCAGATAAATTAATTGGGTAGAATATAGTTCGCACGAGATGATTTTTTGGGACGCACGTGCAGCAGCAAATCCTTTCTTGACGGCAAATGTCGAAAAACAATTTTTTTTTTTTTTTTTTTTTTTTTTTATAAAAAACACTATGGCTCAAGCGTGTTGCGTTGCGCAAGCGGAAGTAGCTGTTATGGGAAAAAAGAGGCATCGGGAAGATGAAGCTTTACTCGGTGTGTTTTGAGGAATGACGGCGATCATCGGAGTTTGGAAGAATAAAACAAAAAAAAAGAAAAAAAAAGGAGAGAGGTACAGAGGAAAGAATAGCGATAAAGAAACAAAAACAAGTTTCGAAGCTGGACGTAACACTATACTCTCCGTCCTGATGGCCCGAAGAAAGTGGGACATTTGTCGCGACATACTTATCGTCGACTCTTTTCTAAACGCCCGTAAAATATGCGACGTGCTTGTGTGCGCCTATACCGATGAATCGGTGCCAATGGCACGCGTGCGAGAGAAGAAAAAGGACGAGTCCAGATTGCCATTGGTTCTATACAGTTGACTTTTCTTTGTTTTCTATAGCCATACTGATTTTCAAGACCTTCTACTATGTACATGATAACGAAAAACATGTAACTCTGCATCGGAGGAAGCAACGACAAAGACCGCGTCGTGTAAAGTAAAGTTTTATTTATTGTTAAAAAACAAAAATCGAGGGTCATAGCACAAATAAAAGTCGATAAAAAAGAGAGGACGTGTAATAAAGTCGTCGAAAAATTTAGAGATGGTCCCTTCGGTTCAACTGGAGTGGCTGGACCGGTGACCCGAGAACGCCGCCGGAGCCACGCTACTGGCGCCGCTGGACTTGCCGTAGGAGCTGCTGGTCCCCAGTCGGCTAGCGCTCAGGGTCAAACTGACGGGAGTCGCGTTCAGTAGTTGCAGTCGCACGGGGCATTGGCGATAGGCTGGAACGGGAAACACGTGCGTGTTAATTGGTGCAACGGAGGTCGTTGACTCGTGTACACACACGTTGGGACCGTTTTTCCGGGGGGGAAACACGTCTCATCGTCTCGACTACGGAATACAATTGGGTGTTTCCATGGACAAAAACAAAAAACAAAAAAAAAAAAAGAATTCATTGTATGTCGCTCGTCTCGTATATCATTAATACTGTTTTAGTTTTATTTTGTCTTTTCCAAAGTAAAAAAAACTAACGTCGGCTGGGCACACATCAACTTTTGTTTCGTAACCTTCGCACCGCCTTATATTACGCGAGTAATTTTGTCTCATCAGCCCATCAGGTCCATTTCCGAGTTTCGACAGCCAAGTGAAAAAAAAAAAAAAAACAAAAAAAAACCAAGTACCAGCATGATGGGGTCCAGCGCAGTGGCAGCAGACGGGGTTGTTCCTGGGCCGTGGGCAGAACTCAACGCTGTGGGGTTCCCCGCAGCGGACGCATCGGGGCAGGTGCCGGCAATTGGCGGCCACGTGCCAGAATCCCTGACAACGGAAGCACTGGAGCACGTCGTCCTGAGCGTTGGACTGTTGGTTGGGCTGTTGCTGCTGTTGGGGTTGTTGATTGGGCGGGGCGTCGGGGCTGAAGGGGCTCTGGGGACCCCCGCGCCACCAGCGCTCCGGGACCGCGCAGAAACGCGCCACTCCGAAAAAATCTAGGCCCTGGCGCAGGAGCAGCTCGTACTGGCTGGGGTCCAGAACCTGCGACAAACAGCATACACGTATATTTGTATATACTCATTGGGGAGAGGGAAGCAAATCTTGCGATTTTCGTTTTGTTACGATTTTACAATCGTTCCGGGTAACGGTAAATGAATTTTGCGTTCCTTCAGCAAGTGTCAGCTAAATTTGTTGAAAAAATAAAAATTAAAAAAAAAAAAAAATGGATGAAATGAACGTAACGATGGGTGTGTGCGTGCGTGATTGCAGGCGACAACCGGTAGCGGATTCTTCGAGGTGCAGATCCTCTCGCTGACGAACAACCGGGGCACCCTAGTGGACGGGCGATGCTGCGGCGGGGGCAGGAGCATATCCGGTGGCAGTCAACTGCTGTTGCTACAGCAGCACCACCACCACCACCCGCAGCAGCAGCAACAGCACCATCAGCCCTGCTCGACCCCCTGCACCACCGCCTTCTGGCTCTGCCTCAAGGAGTACCAGTCCAACGTCACGGCCATNATCGAATTACTTTATTTTAATTCTGTGGGGCACAGTTAAAACGATGCACGACAATTAGTATCGAGAGGTTCAATGATTTTATCAAGATGCAATAGACTAGAGTGAAACCTTCTACAAGAATTATTTATAATATTTTTAACCAAAAACTTTGTTATCGATAAAGTTTCAACCCTTAATACAAGCAATTAATTTAGGCTCGTTTTTCACTGATGAAAAAAAATTTTTTGGTAGAAAATACTGTAAAAATCCACACAGTTTTCCGACACTTTGAATGGCTCTTGTTTAAAAGTTTTTCAACTTTGCCTGCACACTGAGAAAATCGTTGAACCCCCTTGCTCATAATGGCAAATGAGAATCAATCAGTCAGTCACCGGAAATTACACAAAAGTCACGTCTCAAACACAAAAAAAAAAAAAAAAAAAAAAAAAAAAGAACACGTACGCACCTCGACGCGAATGTAGTGTCGCAAGCGCTCGACGCTTCCGGTGGCGATGCCTTGCCTGGCGAGAGCCGAGCTGAGGTCCTGCAGTTGTATGGCCCAGGGGACGTCGCGCAACAGGAGAGCCTGCCGGTAACGGGTGTCTCGATCGTAGAAGCGGGCGACCTGCGTGCACGAGTGTGGGACATTCTTTTATTTGAACGGCCAAAGCGAATTTCATTTTTTTTTGTGCTCGTTGGTCCTTGGGATTTGTCTTTTCGTCAACAAATGTGATGCGCGTGTTACTAAATACTCGAGGCTCGATTTTAGACCTCACGACGCGTTTCAGAAAAAATAACGGTAAAAACAGTTGAAAATTAATGTCATTGGTTCACGAGACCGACAAACCACGTAATCTTTTTCCATAGTTTACGCTTCAACTGCAACAACAGCATCCTTAGAAGGAGCTTGGACATCCGGATACACTCTAGTGGCATTACATCTGTTTTGGACCCCGTTTTCGAATGTAATATATTTATACCGCTTGACTTTTTCAAGGTTTCAAGTTCAATAAAGCCATACAAACTGCCACACGCAGCCATCCAAAAGCAGGCGTAAAGCTCTGTTCCGCAATAGGATCCAGGACAGGTATAATGTCACCAAGACTTGAAACTATAATTAATTAAGAAGTCCGAGAAAAAAAATTGAAAGGTATGCACGTTGTTTCAACAAAACAAGATGAACAAACGAATACACGAGAGATGAAAAATCGATCGAGTTACAGTAAATAAAGTGTACTGCGCTTCAACCATAAAAACATGGCGCAATAATACTTTTTGGACATGCACAAATTAATGATGATTGACCATCGAAAAAAAAAAAAAAAAAAGGGGGGAGGTGGGTAAGTAAAAACCTGTACGGGCCCCTCGAAGATGCTCGCGAGATCGGCATACTGCAGCAGTTTATCGGCATCGGCTTCGCGCCCGAAACCGGCTAGTAGACCGCAATGGGTCTCCGACACGTGCCAGGGACCTTGAGGCTCAACCGCGAGGATCGCGTCCTCGAGGTTGGCACGTGGCAGACCATCCCTCGGGTTTCCCTGGTGCTGCTGCTGATCCAATCCACAGCTACGGGATATGTACAACCAACAGCTGAGCTGCTGCTGCGACTTGTTCAGACACGCTGCTGAGGAATCGACGATCGGCTCGTTATCTGCAGCGGTGGAGTTTACCGGTTTTAGACTATTGGCTAATTACACTTGCGTTTTTATTCGAGTTCCGCGAGTTTGAAAGACACGCGAGAATTTTCACAAGTTATGTATAACGGATGGCGATTTTTGTTGGTTATAACCATAACCGATACCGATTTCACATGCGATAATTATTTAGAAAAAAAGAAAAAAAAAAAAATTAAAATTACTATTGAAACCTGAGGTACGTATGGTCGCTGCAACGCGGGCGAGGATTGCTTATCCGTGTGGCGAAGAGGCTTGATTTATTTTAATTTTTGCGGAACGATATCATACTCACGTGACGAGCGATGTTGGAAGTAATTTGCTCCTTACCTTGAATGTATGAGTGATCCTGATTTTCCATTCTCTTGTTAAAACCTATTATGTGCGACAAATGCTTTCAGGAGCACATTTTTGTTCCTCGCGGCTATGGGGGAAAGCCGCGAGTTAAATTTGACAGCTGTAGCTACTTCGGGTGCGCCGTATACATATGTTATATATGACGCGGAAAATGTGACAATCGACCAACTTAAAATAACATATCATGGTTATGTGATGTACTTGAAAGAATTTAAATAATAAATGAGATAAATACACGGGTTATCGTTTTATCGGGATTTTATTCTTTCGACGAAAAGTTAAGCGCTAATTTAGCTCGTTTTCGTTTCTACATGTATGTATTACAACACACAACAAACAACGAGTATTCCTTTTCCCATGAAAATCAGCTCTAAATTAAAATTGTCTCCAAAGTAGAGTTGTTGACTTTATATTATACGTTTCTATATATTATCTATATTATATTAAAATAAAAAAAATTTGTTTAAAGTAAAAAAAACATCAATGTGTTTGCACATTTACTATGCAAAGCATCAATCAATTGTTTGGAAAAATCTTTACTTCGAAAAATTACAAGTTAGCTTCGGCTTTATATTTATTTATCGTACGATATTAGTTTATTCTGATGATAAAATACTTTTGATGTACTATTCTGATCTATATATGAAGATTATATGCATCTACATGAATTTCTGTGCAAATTTTGCATCGCTTTGTCTAATTATCATCAGCTGAAACATCTGTCTTAAAAACCATTTATAGATACAAATTTAATATTTGTTGTGTAACATAAAAAAAAAGTTTTACTTTGCCGAAAAAAAATAGTATCAAGTATATATATATTTATATCGACGATTTTCGAGACTCATACGCCACCTAGTGAATGTTGATGTAAGCTTAAAGCTTTGGGAACATTTTTTTGCATCAATTAAATGTTCAATCAGTTTTATTTGTTATTTAAATTTATATTATTAATTAACCAAGGAAGACAGTATATAATAAGGGTGCGTTCGAAAATTCAATTACCGTTCGTCGGTTCGTCGCTGGAATTGATCGTTCCAAAATTGCAAAGAAATGTTTACTATTTATGGATCGAATAGTCTATCGGTTCCGCAATCAGACAAAACCTATCCGAATTTTTCATACATTTTTGGAACAAACGATGAACGAACGTACCCTCATTCGCAGTTCGCATGAGAAAAGAAAAGATACTTATAAGTAACATATGTTTCTGTTCATGTTCTGCAGGTTCTGCTCTCTTGCAGCAGGAAGCAAGCTGAGGTATGGCAGCGAAGTGAGTCAACGCTTTTTTTTTTTATATATTTACTTACTGTTGGAACTCGGGGCTATAAATTTCGCACAAGTGCCGAACGTCAGAGAGTGAGGAAACACCTATTGTCATGTGGATCCTCGACGAGTGTAGTGCGTACAATAACTAAACGATATATAAGTAGACATATCATACGACTGCAGCTGGGAGTTGGCGTGTAATGATGAGTGTCACAGAGTTGGTGAAGTGCAAGGCGATCGGGCTCTGTTCGCAAAAAAGAAGCGTCGCTTTCCCTTTCTCCTGCTTGTATCAACAACACAAACAGATGGATATGATAATAGAAAACAACAACAACATGGCCAAGAGATAGGAGTATTAAAAAAAAAAAAAAAAAACAGCACACAACACCACACCTAGTACATTATTAGATCAGACCAGCAGTTCGTCTTTTCGGAGCAGAAGCAGAGAGCTAGAAAGGAGAATAACTCCTAGTAAATTATAAGACTGCTGTGGTTTTATTTTGCTGCTGCTGAATATTATTTATATATATATTATATATACATATATAAATAAGTGTACGAGAGCTCGAGAGTGCAAGTGTGTGTGAGACATCAAAGACATAAACAATGGACAACTCCAGCGGTTGCAGGAGCCTCTACCAGCTCAGCCTGGGTGCCGTGGCTGAGCAGTTCCTCATCTTTAAGAAACACATCAACTTCCTGCCCGAGAATGTGTTGTTTGACCTTTATTATCAGGTACGCATGTATATGTGTCTCAGTATTGTATTTTTCCAGCCAATCTATTTAATACAAATTAAAAGACTAACATGTTACACATATGCTTTATCTATTTCCAAATTTTTGTTGACATTGTGTACTTGGAGTATACGGTTTAAGTATCTGCTTTTGCTCTTCCCTCTATTGAATGTTTACAGTGTCTTTTTTCAATCACTTTCACGTCTCTGTTGTAACACTTTTTTTAGCTCCATTATCTTTAGGTACGTCTATTGCTTGTTAAAAATGTACATTACCAACAGAGGTAACAGAAGTCAATTTATGCTATCTGTAGGAGTTTTAGCACTCCTTGAACTCTGTTGTCAACCTAAAATAGTAAGTACTTATAGGAAAGAAATAAAAACAAACATCTACTTCGTTCATTGTGCCCTTTTCTATCTTTCTACTCATTACATTATCAAGCAAAGTAATTGCCATGGATGACACTTGGCCTTTCTCTTCTGACTTGGTGACTTAGTGCCTTAAGTTTTTTTTGTTTTTTTTTTTTTTTATCTTAAACGCACACGCTCGGTTTGTGATTTCCTCTGTGTATTGTATTTACTTATAGATATTTTATTGGCACTCTTAATTTTTCAAGTGCCCAGACAGATCCGTGTAGTCAAGGGTACCTATCAGGCTTTTGTTTTTTCGTTGTAGTTTTCGGACTTGGACCATAAAAGCATGTAATATGTACGGACTTGCTAACGCACAGCATATTATAGCATACGAGTCTCGTTCAGATCATGTGTTCCGCGATCGGATATCTATCATTAGCGGCTATACGTATAATATATACGTAAATCTAAATCTACCTATACTTACATACACGTACACAATGCTATATTTAATTGGGAATTTGCGGGTAAATGCAACGTCGCAGCAAACGCTCGATATATGTGTGTGCGCTCTCCCCATCAGTTTTGCTTACCTACCATATGACTATTACACGTTGTACATGTGTCTGCGTGCCTTTTAAACTTGAAGTGTCCGTGGATTTCATTGATTATCCAGCTGTTTTTAACCGACGTATAACATGTATTCATAATAATCAAAGCTGTTTGAACTCTAGACTCATTTACTTTGCAGTAGTTGATTATTTAATTTTTAAATAATATTTTTTTTGTTGAATCTTCACTTTTTTCCTTGTATTGAATGTTGAGATTAGAGATGTAAAATGTGTTTTTGTATTGTTCATTCGGTTACGTAAATAATAAATATAATAGTATTGAGTTCTCAAAAAGAAGCATCGAATACGTTATCAATTCTCATTAGCAACTTAATCCCCTTGATTTTTAAATGTACAGTCTTGTTCATGCAATTTGTACCTGAAGTTGCTCGATTGATTTTTGTTTTACAAATAGTTGCATGTACTTATTGTTTTTTATAAATGCATATTTTATTAGATATTTATGTGTCGATCGTAGTTTATTATTTTACTTAAAGAGCAGTCGTCATTAATACTATCTTTCGAGTATACATTTAAAATATATGTAAACTTAATGCATGTTTTTTCAACAATAAATGACTTTTAAAGATGTAAATAAAGGCTTCAAGTGTATTTAACGTTATTATTTATCATCTCTTTGTTTCAAACTCTCGATTTATAAATTAACCATCATATATTTTTTCATAATAAATCGAGACACCTTAAAATTTTTATAATCAAAAATTCTTGCGATAAGACAAAATTTAATGTTCAAAGTGAGTTGAGGAATTGAGATAATCCTCTCACTGATGTATGTAATACTTCACGTAAACAATATACATATACATAAAAGTGCCCACATTTACTCGAATATTTATGCACCGTTTAAATGTATGTACACACGAATTATTGTACACGAGTTTTTATCAATGTAGTAAAATACTTTATCATATCTCTTTGTTTTTGCTATAATTAATGAACGAGAAAACATCACAATCAACACTTGTACCGAATGCAATGCCTGCTTAAAAGAATAATATTAAAGTAAAATATTATTACAAGTTGTATAACTATTAATTCACTTTTTCTACTGTATTTTTAAAAATTTTTTTTACTGAAATCGAAGATAGTGAAACATCAACAAATTTATGCATGACTCTGACAAAAACGTGTAATTTTCATTAACGGCATCATATTTTGACGATAATCACATGAAACGTATTCTTTGAAATAATATTTTGTTCTCAGTATAAAAATTGATCCAAAAAGTCTGTAGTTTAATTATTTTACACAACTATTCTTCTCAACAAACATCCAAAGTTGCCTAAAAATGTCGGTAGTTTTTAAAATTATTAATAAACTTTTTTATGTACCATTAATATTGTTACAACAATAAATTTTCAACCGAATTTTTGTGTCTTAACTTTCAGCTGTACAAAAATCGAAAGCTGTGCCTCCTTGGAATGGAACTAAGTGATCTCAATACACTCCTACGTATGCTCAAAGTGACGAACAAGCGTATTCATTTACACAAAAGCTTTCAGGTAATTGCTTGACTTTTAAAAATCAAAGGTGGCTTGAAATGTAACAGCAAGTAATTGTTTTGTACAACAGGCTTTGATGGACCACGGGACAAAAATTGGAAATGAACTAGCCATCAGTTACAATTTGTGTTATCTTGGCAACAAAGACAATTTTTCTGCGCACGAAACAATTATAAATTTAGGCTTACGTCTTGGAAAATTCCTCAACGATGCAGGCTGGTACTTTGAAAGTGAACAAGTTTTGTTAGCGTGTAAGGATCTCTGCGTTTCTGGCCCGCAAAATCCAGAAAACTGGTGTCGCACCTTGGACTGCTGTTACAAGTAAGATGGATTCAACGAGTTTTTCATAAATATAATTTATTGTGTTTGATCTTATGTTATTTTATTGCCAACTAACTTTCATTCTTCCATACAGATTACTTCATGCACAAACAGCTTACTGTATGTTTAATGAAGCTACTAAAACGTGTGACTTAGCGCTGCAAACCATAGAGAAGTTGAACAACACCGAATACACAAACATCAACCACGCTGCTTTTTATGCAGAACTCGGTGTGCTGTATTTCAGTAGAAGCGAATACGATAAAGCATACAAGTAATATACATCAATCATCGAATTTTTATAACTCGCCAAACTAGTGGTAATTGTGAATGGAATCACAACAAATTTCTCTCATTGTTTCGCAGATGGAGCGTGGAAGCCCTGAATCAATTGAAACCATCTCTCTCACCGCACATTATCATAAATGTACTACGTCAAACTGCCAAATCTTGTATTATGATGAGAGAATACAAAAAAGCAGGTCTGCTTATAAAACATGCCGTGTGTCTTGCCAGAGAACTTTTTGACCGTCAAGATCCAAAGTACAGCGACGTCCTGATCGACTATGGGTTTTATTTGTTGAACTCGGATAGTATTCCTAACAGTGTCATAGTTTATAAGGTAAAATTCACACTTTTTAAAATCAGTTAATTACTTGCATGGTTTGCCTCAAATTTTTCGTAATTTCATGCTCTGTATTTTAGTTTGCATTAGATATTAGAAAAGAAATATTTGGTAAATACAATCTCCAAGTTGCAATGGCTCATGAAGATTTAGCGTATGCCCTGTATGTTCAAGAATACAACTCTGGTAAATTTAGTCTAGCAAGGTAGGTTTGTATGAAGTTGATGATGATTATGAATGATGAAGTGAAAGTTGAAGCAAAAAATTATAATCGTTTGTGATAATCTCACTTTGACAGCCATCACGTGAATAAGGCTATCGAAATAATGGAAAAGTTACTTCCTTCAGAGCATTTGCTGCTTGCAAGTGCCAAAAGAGTAAAGGCCTTAATTTTAGAGGAAATAGCATTGGATAATTCGCAGACGCCAGGATCGGATCAGAATTTATTTACGAAATCGGAAACCCTCCATTTGTCTGCTCTACAACTGTCACAGACTGCGTTCGGCGATATGAACGTACAAACTGCCAAACACTACGGGAATTTAGGAAGATTGTATCAAAGCATGAACAGATTTGATGTGCGTATGAATCTAAATAAAAATTTTACAGAGTCATAAAAAGAATGTTGTTTTCTAGGAAGCGGAAAAAATGCATCTTAGAGCCATAAGAATTAAGGAAGACATACTAGGTTCGTACGATTACGAAGTTGGACTAAGCATAGGACACTTGGCTTCACTGTACAACTTTCACATGCAACGGTACGAAGAAGCAGAAAGATTATATCAGCGTAGTATCGATATAAGTGAGTATACCAATGTTGGTACTCGGAGTTTAAAAAAGCTTTCTTGAATGAGCTGTGAATTGCACATTTGCTTCCAATCAAATTATTCAAATTTATTCACATTATCCAGGTCTTAAACTATTTGGCAAGACTTACAGTGGCTTGGAGTATGATTACCGAGGTTTACTGCACGTCTATTCAAAACTTGAAGATCACGATAAGTATGTCGAGTTTATGGACAGGTTGAGTGAATGGAAGGACCTGAGAGACGAGCATGCCAACTCGGAAGACCCCTTGTTCGAAGAAAAACCGTCACAGCCTATCAGTGATGTGATACAAACATTTCTTACAATAAAGTAGAAATAGGTATAGAATCATAAAAAAAAGAAAAAATCGTGAGCAACAGCGTCATCGATTACATCAATATGCGCTGGCGTAATATTAAGAAATTAATTTAAATCGTTAATAGGAGGACTATTCAGTGATTAAATTTGTTTTTACTTGTCACATTAAATCTGCGATGCAATTTCATTTATATACTTCACTTGGCGCACATTTTTTTAAAAATCAATTCGACATTTTTCGTGAAAGATTATGTATGACATAACCATTTTTTTTCCTTTTCTGAATGCGTGATTTCAAGTTTTACTGACATCCAATGTATTCAAATGGCAAGTCTTTGAGAATTGAAAAGGATAGATAGTGATAGCATGAGCTATTCAATATGGAATGTTTCATAAATTATTAGAAACTATCAAACATATAGTCAATTATTTCAAAACAAGAGGTCTGTTATGTAAAATTTAATTTCTTTTGCGTGAATTATTATTTAAATGAAATTAGGGCAAAAATTTTATTCCAAATTGGAGTTTATTTTTGTCTTAGCAAAAATGTAAATTTTTAATAGGATGTTGTAATATGTTTAACATATTTTAATTATGTTTTTGAGACAAAAATTATATTATTCGTAACAACGTAAAATATTTATTACAATAAACCATTCAAATTATTAAACTCAAAAATATTAAAACTTTTATAAACTAGCGATTCTGCGATTATAATTGAAGTTTTGTATATAAATATAAATAATTATTTTTAAGGAATTGTTTGTAATTTAATATATGGCGATGAATTGAATAGAATTTTCTTGCGTTTGTTACATTTGTAAACGGTTCTGCTGTGTCACAACAAAGCCAAACTTTGATATCTGCATAAATATTTGTTAGTCATAGGAACATGTAAATATGTTGTTTATGATTTTTATTACGTTCAATAATAAAATGAAATAAAAAAGATTTCATTGTGATAACTTTTTGACTCTGAGGTAAGATCAACGGATTGACTGGCTTTTTAAAAATAATCATATTCTTTTAAAGATTTCTAGACCACAGCACGTTGCTGTTCCGCTACATCGATGTCTCTTGTGAAGTATAGCTGTAGGATTTCTCAAGCTTTTTTTAGATGGAAAAATTCGTGTTGTTCAATTTTTTGTCACAGACATCGATATATGAGAACAGAGAACATGGTTTTATTTGAACTATATTTTCTAAGATTGTTTTGTTTTTAAATAGTACTGAGAGGAAAAATTAATATTAAATGGAAATGAAGCAAAAACTCTTTCATTCTTTAAACGACGATACACTTTAATTAGTATAGTCCCATATTTACAAGATATTTGACAAATATACTTTTTGTATCACGTGACTCTTGTCAGATGATTAGAATATATCTTTTTTTAGATATTTATCGAGTCACAGCTATAGTCTTCATTCAATACTTGCACAATTTCTAGCGATTGTTTACTGTACAGGTTAAAAAAATTTGCATAAAAACGCTTATGAAAATATATGAACGAAGAAAAAAAGATTTCGTAACATTCATTCAAAGTATGTTGATTGGAAAGCTGCCGCAATATTTATATTACTAAAAATACAAGGAATTGAAAGATAAAATTTTGAATGGATTCATATATTTTCATACTATTTCAATTTTCATATCACATCGTACGACTTTACATGATTTTATAATCACTGCCCCAGATTAAAGAGACTAATAAACAAATACATTCGGAAAGTTGGAAAAATTACTTATAAGCATATATTTCATTTAAATCACCAATTGATCTAGTTAATTCAATAACTGTATTGCACTTTATCGTAACTCAATCCATCCAAATTAGTTTTCTTTTTTAAATCGTCTTAGGGTGGGTCTCGACTGAAATACGGAGCAGTTTCTTGTACCAGTAAGGTATGGCAAACATTACAAACTCTCGATGGTCTCTGATGTGGTCCGCTTTTCACAATATTATTTAGGCACGAAAGACAAAAAATTTGACCACAGTGTCGACAGTGCATCTATGAACAATGTTACATGGTTTTTTAAATTGTGATAAAATGAGACTTATTAAAAATAAATTTGGCAAAAATAGTAATGAAGATAATTACTAACCTTTTCTTTTTTCTTTCCTTGCAAAAAAGATGAGCGACATGTTGGGCATTCATCTACATCCTCTTCATACTGCCATCTAACTTCTTTTTCAGAATCCCGTATTTTTTGAAGTTGAACCTGTTAAATACGGTCATTAGTTGTTAAAAATTTATCCAAACTAGCAGTAAATGCTTGTTCATACCTGTAACGATTGCGTCAGGCGAACGAAATCTTTTTGAGTCTCTTCGCCAGTATTCAGCTCCTGCTGCAAGTTCAAAATCTGCTGCTTCAATTCGGTTATGATTGATTCAGTTTTAGTCGCGCGCTCAACCATACTCTGAAGTTCTGCTTCTTTTCGGTCTTTTTCTTGATTATCCTGCTCTATTTGGTCATGCAACAGTTCAAGCTCACACTCGAGTGATCGGCACTTTCTTTCAGTTTCTTCTTTTGCAATAGTCGCTACTATCAATTCTTCGCGAATTTTCAAAATACTAACATGCAATTCTTCGACGGTGTTTGGCATGTTGATATGTTCATACTGATAATGCTCGGAGTGCCTGCTATATTTTCCCATGAGATAATCGTTTTCTTGCTGCAACCTATGTATATACGTAAAATAAAAATATTATGTATTAGATACAAATTTTCACTTTTTTCAATAAAATAAAAAGAAATGCACTCACTTGTCCAAATGTCTTTGTACATCATCTCTTTCTCTTGTTAAACGAGCTAATTCTTTTGTAACACACTCTTTTGTGTAACTGTATTGCTGTTTCAGTTCATCATTAACTTGTGTGGATAACTTTACCGAATAGCTCAACTGATTGACTTCGGCCTTGTGTTCTTCTTTCTTTTCATTCCACTTTTCTTCCATACCTTTTCTAAACTCTACTTCTTTAACTAAATCTTGTTTCTGAGTTTGCAATAATTGTTCAGTTTCTTGCAATTGTTTTCCAAGATCTTTAGCTTCCATTTGCATTCTTTGGAGTTGAGCTTCGTAATTTGAACACATATCACACGTATTTTCTCGGATACCAGATTCTTTTGCTTTAGCTTGTTTTGCATTCTGTTGTTCTTCCTTCTCTTTGTACTTTTGTAACTCATCATCTGTAGTTCTTAGTTTCTCTTTTAACGCTGATATTTCTTCTTCTAATGGCACAACCAGTGAACGTAATACTTCAGCGTCTTCATCTGCCTGAAATGAGATGTAGTTAGTTGTTTATGGTACAGTCATTGATAAATAAATATAAAATTTGATAATATGCTTACATGACGCTTATTTTTTGACGAAGTTTCTTCGTTTTCGGAGCCAAGTGAAAGTGAATCAGCACCTAATTGTGAGGCTACCTTTTTTGCCAATGATTTAGTCATCGTTGACAGAGAAATTTGAGGTCCATCAAGCGGTGAATTCTGCATGAGTTGTAACCTTAAATTGTTATTTTCTTCCTTTAGTTTACTAATTTTAGTCTCCAGTTCTTTTCTTGCTGCTGAAGAGTCTTGAACTGTTGATGTTATGATTTGTTGCAATGAGGCAATTTCATCTTCAGCCTTACGCTTTTCTAGATCAATATTATTTTTCGTTTTTATATCAACAATCACCAACTGACTTTTAACTTCGTTTAATTCGTGTTGGAAGTTACAGTTTTCTTCTTGTAACTTTGAATTTTCTTCAGTTGCCTTTTTTAGGTCCTCTAGAATAGATTAAAAAAAAAAAAATGTAATAATCAAATTTTAAAGAGGAGACTGCTGTTTTCTTATATATACCTTCTTTTTGTAAAAATAATTCCTTAATTTTTGCCCTTTGCGTATCAAACTCTTCTCTCATTTGATTATTCAGGGCTTTTAACCTTTTTACCTCTTCGTGTACATCTTCTGTAAAAACATCAAGTTTGTATACTTCTAGTAAGTTTGATGGATTTATTTCAAGAAGCCAAGGGGTCATTCTTGAAACCTAATAAGTAAATAAATCAATAATATAAAGGTTCATCTCACCTATGTTATTTGTGATGTTTTCAGTGTCCTCTTTGGTGTCACTATCACCTTGTGTAGCTGCTGACTCCATTTTTTGATCTTCCAATATTATTTTTAAACTATTCTAAACAATGGCACTATATTTACAATAAAACCTGCATCATCACAATACTGAACTGATGTATAAGGCTGTATTGTCTAAACAATTAGACAAGCAGATCTTCAGTTACACCACTTTGTTAAAATTAAATCAACAACAAGATGGCTAGTGCAATTAAGATAATTAGAAAGATAAAAAAAAAAAAAGGTAAAATCCGGTGAGGCCAGTAATACAAAGGTAAGCGAATCACCATCTACGCCTTACAAACTTGATAACGACGATGACGACACAGGTGCGTATAACGTCTATGGATGGTCAGAAGCCGGGAAAATGAGTTGTTGGCCAAGTATTGGGTGACAGCTCATTACGACGAAGAGGTTTTACGATTGCGAGGATAAAATGAAAAAGTGTAGGTATCACTATTTTACCTACTGCAACAGCTTGTAATGTGGTTGAAAACAATAAACGAACTCCATATTAAGGAGTAGCAAAGGAGAATAAAAATCATTCGGCAACACACGCCGATTGTCACGAGGTGGACATGTCTCGACCGCACAAATGAGATTAATATTCGAAGAAAATCCAGCTAAGACTCATGTGTAACCTCACTTTTTCTGTCTCCAGTTTATGCCACAGAGAGTGTCAACAATCCAGTCGTAGCAGCCACAAATGACACAATTCACTTAATTCCATTATATATCATAAAGAGATACTTGTATCAACGAACGACAGGCGCTTTATCGCTTCATCCTCCTCTGTACTTAATTATGTCTTGCTACTTTGTCATCAGCAATTCAGCGCTTTCAGCTTTCAGCAGTGGAGAGCTACAAGTATGAATTATATATATATGAATCGTGATTGTATGAAAGTTGTGAATCATGAATTTGCAGTGATTGAGTCGTGTGATTGTGATATGACATCACAATGTGTGTGTCGTCCGCTACCATAGGGGTGCGTTCGATTATATGCATCCAATTATCATCGTTCGTTCGTACAACGTATACTATTAGTTCGGTTCGTGTGTTCCAATTGTTTCGCTTTTGTTCCTGGAGGGGGGGGGGGGCGTGGGTATACAGGTAAGGCAAAAAATTAATACCCGCCGCCAATCCCATAAGAGTTGATAAATCTTATGCCCTATGATTTTAGGATATCCAAAGTGTTTTTGCGATGTAGTCTTGCTATGACAAGTTACATCGGTACATGGTGAGTGTATCGAGATAAATGACATCTATATTGTGTCCAAATTTCAACTCTTCATATTAATTAGAAGGGGGGTTATTAATTTTTGGAAAAACGACCCGAAACTACAGTGTTTTGCAATTTGCATAAAAACGACTACACTAATATTTAAGCTTAACGCAGCTCCTTTTTTTCGTCCATAAATTTCGTATCTTTATGTTATGGCGCAATTTTTTCATAAATATTTTGTTCAAAATTTAATCAATAATGAACTATTGGCAATGTTTTTTTTTATTGAAATCACAATGTAATGTCACGTCATTATAAGACAAAAACTTAATGTACCTTCAGAAGAATATTGATTAAAATGTTTCCTTGTTTCCTTGTTTGCGCATTTATGTCATAGATGTCAGTCTAGTCTCCATAAAAAGCGAAATACATAATAAACCGGAAACCACCCAAAAGTTCCATTCCACCCTTAGTCTTAAATGTGCTATCCAAAAGGATGTATAGTTTCGTGTGATTAAAAAAAAAGTCTGAAACATATAGGTAGCGATACGTAATTATGTTAAATTATTTTTTTTAGCGTAGGCACATTAAATTCAAAGGAAAATTGACTTGTAAGTCATCTAGCAGCGATTTTTAGTCACAAAAAGCAGCAGCAGATACTTCGGACAGTTGAAAACGCTGTACTACTTTATTAAATCTTTTTTTGTTTTAAAATGTTATACTTACTTGGAAAAAACGCTTTTTAAAATAGACTAAAAATAGCCAGATCATTGGACACATGATATTTTTTTGACCGTTACATCGAGATGCCGCGTACATTTGTTTTAAGCTAAAAAAAAACAACGCTCCAATGTAGGTACGCGCACTTGAGAAAAATTCAATTTAATTGTACCTACTTTGAACCACCCTAGCGTTTATACACCTACGTCTGCTTGTAACCAAGAATATTTGTACCTCTAAAGCTCATAATGTGTTGAAGTAAATCCGAACCAAGTAAAGCGCGTTGAAAGAACAGTGGCGCATGCACAGGCCGAGGCCAAATAGCCGATGAAATAACCGATACGGAGCAAAGTAAAATATACCGATGGCAGGCCACGCCATCCGTTATCGGCTTCGCCCACACGCCGATTAATTTTCGGATGCTGGTACATGATGGGCTGCGGAGACGATGGGAGTGACCCGTTGCTCAGTTGTGTATACATGTAATATATACTCTTACCACGATTCGACACTATCGTCCTGGACACTCGGTTCTTTCCGTCACTGCCGGCCACTGATGATCATCCGATTTCAAATATAGCCTTGCGCAAGAGCACGTTGCAGATATCGCGCTCCGCGATCAATAATTCTGCGGCCACTTGCATGAATAATTTGTTGACTCCATGTTCTCCAAGAATTTTTTAAGCATTTTTTTTTTTTCTTTTTAACGGATCTAGAGTTTAAATAATACCCGATTGGGTCAATAAATTTGCATTGTTAATTTAAAAGTAAACAATTTTACTGGATTTGTTTTATTTTATACCTAATTGTTGGGCCAAACATTAAAGCTTGAAGTAGTTTTGATGGAAGAAAGTATATAGTATATTAATGCAAGTTTCACTTCTTTTAGAGTTTTCTTTATACGCCAAAGCATCGCAATGAAGAGTAAGATTATATTAATCGATACTGAAAAAAAATTACCGATTCTGTGGGTGCAGAAAATCACGGATTATCGTCAAGATTTAAAAGTGTTGTCTTGGTATTATCTCGAAACCCTTGTGAAGCCCCATACTTCAAGCTGATCTCCCTTTGCTTTCGCAACATCTACCGTAAGTTTAACAATATTAGGTGGTAACGAAGAAATTATAAAACATACGTGTGAGCTTACAGCCCATTGACCATAGGAATAAGACAAGCATTGAAGTTTACGTACAGTCGTAGCACAGAGAGACGAAGGGTGATGGGAAATCTTAGCATATACTTTTAATATCCGACAATTGTGGATGTATAATTATGTACTTGTGGAAGAAATAAGGAGTCACCGCCCTTTTGCTGGTGCATATTATGCGATAGGTACATGCACGTGTGTGATGATTCTCCTGATAACATGAGCCTCGAGTGAATTAAATAGCAATCCGCTGTGACAATATGGTTTCTTGGACAATTCGCATTTGTCGTATACGAGATTAGTCAGAGAACATATTATTTTTTTATTTTTAAATGTGCCTCAGTCACTAGTACTGAAATTTTTCATTTTCTCTTTTTTTTTTTTTTTTTTTTTTTTTCAGTTAGTTAAAGAGTAAGCAACAAAAGCCTCAACAGTCCCCCCGCGATGACGAATTTGATAACACCACCTGGCGCAGGATGCAATTGTAGCTGCCAAACGATTATTGTTCCCTCCCCCGAGAGCACCACCGCGCGAATACGCTCCGGCCAAAGTCGAGGCGTAATAATTCACGACACGCCTCACCGCCGCGTGTGGATTAACGGCACACATATATATACACATGCGTTGCGCTCAGCCTTGGAAAACTCTTTGATTATTTTCCCTCGGCTCGCCCGCAAAACTTTTCCTCTTCTTCTTCTTCTTCTTCTTCTTGTGCAAACGTATAAGCGCACGCGTGTTATTTCACACGCTGCTACGGCCGTCAAGTAAAATCTCAACGTAGGTTTGATTTATCCTCCCCGTAGTAAGTATACATGATTATTCCAATCGACTCTGTGACACACACGCCCCTTAATGTATAGGCGCACAAGCATACTTATGTTGTACATCCATACGTTTAGGTATGTATATATATCCACGCGCCCCCCCACACGCCCACGATCATATATATTATATACCGAATATCGAAATTCCGGGGAAATTTATTGTCGAGCAGCTCAACGCGTATTGTTTGCATAATGTATGCGTGTATGGGTGCAAGTGAGATTGTATTGATAAGACATTGATTACGCAGGAAGAGCTTGTATAGGTACTACTTGTTCTGGAGAGCTGGGTTTTTTTTTTTTTTTTTTTTTTTTCATACACCCCGCGTCCACCAATTTTGTGTTACCAGTTACATTGTGACTTAGCAGATGCAAAGAGCACTACAACGCTTGTCTGGTCATGCTTATTTTTGTTAGTTATTACTTTTTTCATACACATTCAAAGTATTATCCTGTACTTACAGGCGTGCATCAGATTTTTTTACCTTTTATATCGACGTCTCCTCCGATTTTACTCATAAGTGGCGACAATGTGTGGACATCACCATGCAGCAGGCAGTAATGCCTTGCGAGTTTTTGGCACGAGTGTTTATGTCTACATGAATCCTCATTTAAGTCATCAATGATTAGGTAAGCAAAGACTTTTCGGTTAAATACTCGCAGTACACGCGTAGCCCACCATATCAAAATAATATATTGTTACGATGAGACGTTGAGGCAGAAAAAATGTTGCGCGTCAGCATAAAGAGAAGCAAAATAAATGGAAACGGTCTGAAAAGAAAAGAAAAAAAAAAAAAAAAAAAAAAAAAAAAAAAAAAAAAAAAAAAAAAAAAAAAAAAAAAAACAGAGGGAAAGAAAATAAAGAAGACGAAGAAGAAAGAGGGAGAGAATTTAGAGAAACGAGTGGGGAGTAAAGATTGCCGGCTTATTGGTCCTTTTGTTTGTCTCCGAAGATAGCGGGGCCGATTTATTCAACGATGACGGTAAATTTCGTCCGATTTTTCTTTATTTCGATCGTTAAGCGCCTTGTTTATCGACGCGCTTCGTTCGACCTCTTGATTTGCCGGCCGATACATTATACGTATACCTACACCCACCTATACGTGCTCGCGCTCATGCCTGCTCATCATATCACAAAAGTGAGCTCGCATTCGGCATAAACTTCGACTTCGACTTGTTTAGTGAGGTGTGCGCGTACATATATATATATATATGCTTAAGCGGGCGCGCGCTCCTCTGAATACGTATTTTTCGATTCATTCGCAAATGATTTCATAAATTTTGGAGGATCCCAGTAATGAGCTTGGTTTGCGAAAAAAGAAATATCTTTTGGTCTTTCGCCCGTTTGGCTAACCGTGTACGATAAACAACATGTACGTTCTCTCTCATTGAAATGGCACTGTCCATCGGGTACAATTACAAACTCATCATGCTTATTAAGCATCGGCTTCAAAGTAATTACAAAATAAAGTTTTGGTGACATCCAAACGTTTTAGCCACTCTGAGAATTTCCAAAATTTATCACGATTTTCATTTTTCATCAGAATCATTGAACTTTATGAATACAGAGGCAGAGCTGTTTGAAATCGCGATTAATGTACTCATTCGGTTAAATTAATTTAGTGAAGCCATCTTTATAGGTAGTGATTATTTCTCTTGATGGAGATTTTTTTTGGTCTGAGGTACACTCAACGTCAAACCCATTAACTTGTATAGATGTTCTAAATTTCGAGTGAGTGAATGTTAATGTTGGAAAATTTTTGATAACTAATTAAAATTTATAAAAATAATTCATACTTAATTTAATTATNAAAGACTTACGGTAGCCAGGGAGTCTCAGATTTCTTTGAGGGACGAAGATGGGCAAAGGCACGGTAGCCATTGTTACTTTTGTACACCGAAGCATTCGGGGGGCCGGCTACTTGTATTGGCCGCGCTAATCCATGGTATATGAAGAATTTTACTCCATCCGCGTGTACTGTAATATGTTATTGTTGTTATTGGCAAATGGTATTGTTGTCATTATATTTTGATCGCACGGAAAGTTCAGCGTAAGTACACTTTGCGGGTGACAATATTATTGTTGTAAAATATTTTAATCTTATTTTAAATTCAATTTTTTTATCAAGTACAAATTATTATACATCGATGTTAAATTAATTTTGCTCCATATGTTAATACATTAACCATAAAATATATTGAGACTTAGATATTATATACTTACTTTAAATTTTTTCTACATGTATTTATTTCAAAACACTCATTTATAAAATTGACTATGTAAATGTATTGAATTATATGCTATTCATATTTATTCAATACAATTTTGCAAGAAAATCCATAATAATCATTAAAATTATTAGTAATCGTAAAACATTGAAACAGTTGTTGATTAATTTGAACAGACTTGTAATTAAAGAGATTCATTCTTGATGAATTAAATAATTTTAGAAAAATTATGGTAAAAATCGCGATTTATAATTGTTTCGATTCAAAGAAGGGGAATAGCATCGATTTTTTTTTGTATCATACATAACCGACGCGTGTAAAAGCTGAGCTAAAAGCACTTTTTTTTTTTGCACAACGAAGCCCGTACACAGAGCACATGAAGATGTCATGGTACGTCTGAAAAGGCCAACGCAGCTCTGGACTTTTATAGCTGCACCAAACACCCCTCGCGTCATCCCTTGCCCGTCGACAGACGAACGCTCCGAGAGCCATATACGCATTAATCGGAGACGAGAGCCGCCAGTTTGTATTTATTCCTTGGCAAATCCTTTTTTTTTTTTTTTTTCCTTATTCCCTCCTGGTCCTGTTTTCCTCGGCCGAGCGATATCGCGATTGTAAATCCGGCGTTTTATTCGGGCCCACCGCTATCGAGGTTTATAGCACAGCCCTCCGCGCTTTCACTCACGCTTGTTTACCTCCAACGCGTGTGCGTGAAAAAATTCACGCACGCATCCATCCGCTGGTTCCATGTGTATAGGTGTGCGCGTGTGTGGGGGAACTGAGTTATGTTCGCGCGTCGCTCGCCGAGACGTTTGCATATCTCCGCCAACGAGCGAATCTTCTTTCTCTCGGCGTATACGTATGTATACTTAATTTCTCGTTGGACTCGCCGATTGAAGAAGTGCAGGGGGGAAAAAACGGGCCCTGTTCGCATGGGTGCATATATATATACATGTAGATATACTTGTTCGCCGGCTACCATGATATGCGAAAAAGTTGAAAAGTGCATAAACAAGGTGATTTATCAAATGAGAAGGAGGAGGAGTAGAGGGGCTTCTCTCACCCGTTGCCGCGCGTCGCGTAAGATACGGAGGTGTATAACGTACGTTTAGAGGATACGGGCGTTCGCTTATGCACACCCATATATATATACTCGGACGCTGGAATCTTTGCTCTTATCGTTATTTCCTTTTTTCTTTTTTGCAAGTTGAAAAAAAAAAAAACAATATTTTTTTCTCCCACGTTTGAAGCTGCAATCGGTGTAGTTTTTTGAGAAATTTCATCCCGTCACTTGAAAAGCGCGCCGCAACGGGCTGCAGATATACGTGTATTACTTAAGCCGCGAGGAGAGCTAATGACGCAAAGTTCGCAAGGACTTTTAATTTACGACCTTTACAAATATTTTTACAAGTGTTTATTATACAGGCAGAGATAGACAACTTGACTACTTGAATACCGATTTATTTTTACACAAACAAAGGACACTCGTACTATAATTATGTCCGTAGCACTAAACTTATGAAGATTTTCAACACCACCCCCATTATATCATTTGTTTGTTTATGCGGATAAAAATGTGATAGGAGACACATCGAGGACAGGTTTGGGGCGACCGTTCGGCAGAACGAAAGGACTAAAATAGATTTTGAAAGAAAAAGGAGGGACATGGAGGAGAGAGATTTTGTAAGGAGGGTTCGCGTGAACAGTTTTATTGGCGTGCTCTCTTTTGTTGTTATACCTCCGATCCTGTTATCGATTAGGATTTCATTACTTTTGCATATAAAACAGAAAAAAAAAAAAAAAAAAAAAAAAAAAAAAAAAAAAAAAAAAAATAATCGAAAATCAAATGATACATCGAACAATTGATTGATATTTATACTTTATAAGGTCTTGTAAAGATGACTACAGTGAAACGATTGGCTTAAAAATGTCCAAATCCACAACTCACAATTGCTTGGTACAAGGGGTACAACGCAGCATCAAGACTTTGAACCAAGAGTTAAATCTTCGCCCACGAAAAACGTATGCAAAAGTAATCCAGCAGCCCAGCTTTACAAAAAGTACTTCTCACCAGCTACGCAGTCATAACGAGGGACAAATTGTAAGGGTCGATAAATCCCCGCAGCTCGCGAGGAGACTCAAAACATTTTTTTTCTTACCCACGTCCAAGGAGAGAGTCGCAGCGTACAGGGGTGGACCGAGCACGCAAGCAAAAGGGCTCTCGGCTGGTCTGGCATCGAAAAATGAGCTGGTAATGGAATCCTATTTGAACCGCTGACGACCGGCCATACGTAAAGTCTCACCCTCGCGAGAGGTAGCCGTGCTTGCGTTCCTTTTCCACGCGTGAATTTCACTTATGTTTCTAATTCGTTGGGAGTGCCTGTACGTGCACGTCGGGGGGAGGGAGGGGGAGGGGGAGAGAATATCGAAAGGATGCGGGGATATAAGCAGAGAGAGTCGATTGCTCGCGACGCACGCGCTCCGCGGGGGTCCCCCCGTTTGTTTCTCCCCCGTTTCGTGCAGCTGCGCAACGGCCCTCTTCATCATCTACATATACATCTTTTCATGTATTACATATTGCGCGGGGCTATACCCGCAAATCTCAACAGTTTTATCTCGTTTTTCTGTAAAATAATACTTGTTACTTTTTCCCCATTCCCGCAATGTATTATTTTAGGCTTTTTCTGAGACTTTGTTATTTATATTCAACGGTGCATTTTTTATTTTCTACTTGTCCGATCTGTAATATGTTCTCGTTTACAATTGTGACAATAAATTCTTTGTACATCCTATTCGGTGCTGTTTCTTTTTATTCTTACCTAATTGATGATGGCTATCTTGTTGGTGCATTTTTAAAAATGTTGTCAACATTATTGTCTTGAACTTTACTGTCATTATAAGAAATTATGTTATTTTTAGTGTAAAAATTCGTCTTAGATATGTGTTCGTATTGTACAATCATTGACAACGAATTCTTTTTTTTCTCTTTTTTTCTTACGTGTCCCTTCTGAAATTCTGTTTCATTAGATATTTTTTCATTTCTTGTCAACCGAAATAATCAAAAATTTTTTGTTGTATTTGTTCACGTGATTGATACTTGAAATGGAAGTAAGAACTCGCGAATACCTGTACTTTGGTATCAAGTATACTCAACGAAGTGACCAAAACGCCGTGATGGAAAAACAGACACACCGACGATGGATCCTTTTGTACTTGAATAATAATGGGAACCTTAAAAAAAAAAAAAAAAAAAAAAAAAGGACACCAGCCATAGGTATTGTTACAAGAGAGGCTTTTCCCACAAAATATCCTCCTCGTCGTCGCAAGGTCGCGTCGCGACACCGCCTCGGGAGGCGAATTTTTCATCGACTGCACCGGCACCCTCCTCTTATACCCGTATGCTCTTCTTTTTTTGTTTTTGTTTTGTTTTTTTTGTTTCCCCTCGACTCTCTGTATCTCGAGAGGCGGCTCTCTACAACGGTAGCTCTTTTATTTTCATTTAGCGGGTGTGTACCCTTGGCGTGGTGAACTTTCTGTCTCAGACCGGCATCGTCGTCGTCGGCGCGCATTTTACCCCACCGGTGCACGCAGCCCCCCCCCCCCGTAGAAAAGAGAGCGAAGAAGGAGCAGGTAGCTCGGCCAATTAAATATCAGGCCGGGCCGAGTGCTCTCCCCTGCTCAGGCTGTCTCTCATTATCAGCGCATTATCTCGCGGGGCGCGCGCTCGACCCACGCTTTTCATATACCTCTCTCTCTTTCTCCCTTTTTCTCTTGTTCCGAGCACTTGTGTGTGTGTGTGTGTGTGTGTGTGTGTGTACTTGTATACACGTGCACGGGCGGTGCACACAACAGGTGGCTCCTCCAGGACCACGGGCCCAGAGATCCACGATTCCGTGGAATCGCGGGCGATCCCGGTCGATAGCGCGCCTCCAATTAGAGACCCGATCGTCCCTCTCTCTTTGGCTTGTGCAGTGCTTACACTCTGCCAGGGCCTTGTTCCTCCAGCTTTCGCTCCACCTACCGCTATTTACCCTGCATCTATGTAGGTATACGTATAGACATATATATAGGAGCCGACGCTTGCACTAAAGTTCAAGTACCGGCGCTTGCGTATACTTATACTTATGGGCGCACTGCTGTATTTATTGTGGACACAGACAAATCAAAATCTCCCGCTTGCGGCCGCATGTTGCTTCGTAGCCTTCCGGGGTATGATACATGCGATTTTGCTTCAAGTTAGAATTTGACGTGGCTATAGTCATGCTCGTGTCTTTCCATAGTATTCCTCGCGGCATCTGTTTCGTCGATTCATTCCAAATCGGGTTACTCTACCTATTACATTTTTTTATTGGACTTGTCCGGAACGGCAGGAGATAATACAACACTTGTGGTTTTAAAACTTAGACCCCGCAACGTCGTCTCCATCGGCCTCGACTCATTCGTGGTGTTTTTTTACTTCTTCACTCGGTACAGCTCAATTTTTTCGAAACAGCAGCTGTACACGTCTCTTTTACCTCCTTTTTCGGTTTTCTCTCGCTCAATCATCATCGCTCATCGCTCCCTTCCTCATTTTGTCTTCTAATAACGCTCGATTAATACCAATGATATGTATATATGCAAGTAAAATTAAGCACCTGTACCCGAGACACGTGAAAACGTGTATACCTCGGGTTTCACGAAATGTTGAATCGTAAGAGTCCATCGATATTTCACATCTCGCGTGCTTTACCCGCGACCCGATAATTTATTCGTTCCTTTTATTTCCCTCTCATCCCGGTTCGACCGAATCATCGATTATTTTGGATTCATGCCGACTCTGTGATCATATCCTACCCTCGAATATTCATCACGACGCTCGACAAATCGGACAAGTATCTTCCCGAAGAAAAAAAGAATTCAACACACCCTCGTATTTATCAATCGCGCGCACACGCGTGGATATTAAAATTATCATCGTTTTGCGTATAAATCAAATCTTACCCACATAGGTACAACACTTTTGGATGTGGAAAAGAAAAAAGTATAGGCATACCGAAATAAAAATCACTGGAATATTTCAAATTTTCATAAAAACACGAATGGACAGGAACACAAAGAGACCGGCGGGGGGGGGGGGGGGGGGGTGAGATCGAGAGGTCCTGGCATCGAAAATGAAGCTAGTCTCCCTTTTCCCTTCCCGCGTCCAAGTGGAGGAGGAACAGGTAGATAATGTACCCATACAGAGTTGTCTCGGCGGCGGACGGAGTGACCGCCGCCTCGATAAATACTTCTCGCATCCGATTTCGGCTGCCGGCGTGTGTATGGATCTGGTTCGCGCGCGACGGGCCTCTGATTTACGGCGATCCGAGGAATTTCCAGGACGTCTCGCGAGAGATGCGCTCGCTTGCGCGTGTGTGTGCCATGTATATACATGTGCATACCTTTGAGCTGTCGGGGCAGGAAGAAAGCGTGCTCGTGGACCGCACGAAATAGATTTACTACGAATTCGAGGTATTTTAATGGAAGCGCGAGGACCAGGAGTCTCTGTTTTGTCATCGCGAGTCGGATCAAAAGTATTTGCGGAGGGAATTTTTTTTGTACGCGCGCATAAGTGTGGAGACGTTTTAATTGTCGGCCTTCTTGCGGCCGAGTTTTTTTTTTCCCCCCCTCTCTTTTAACACGTTCGGCCGACGGTTTGCTCGAAAATGCCGGGCGTCGTTGCGATGTTCGGCTAATTTGTTGTTGGGACGATATGCGCTTTTGACCGGATAATTTTGGGGGGGGGGGGCGGTTGAAAAGTAGCGTTACTCGAACGGTTTGAAATGATATTTTTTTTTTGTTTCTCCTTTGAGCATTGAGGACGTGCCAGTTGTTAACGGTACCTATTGAAAAAATATGTTTTTCAATGCGATCGAAATTTCTGATCGACTCGAGGAAAGAGAGTTTCGTAGTGAGAAGTTTGTATTTTGATGAACACTACATTCTTTAAAAAATATTCTTATAAATTGAAGTTGCGTTGTGTCGTCTGCGAAAAAGTGATGATAGAATTGTCGCAATGAAAGTTTCCAGCTGAAATCTTTTATGGTACGAAGCTCTACTACCACCAGACACTATAAAAAGTAATTTTTATATCCTATCATTGGAGAGTATAATTTATGGATGAAAATTTTTTTTTTTTCAATACCTCCAACTTTTGTATGAATAAAAGGTGCGCCGATCATACTCCAAGTACCAGCCAACAGATGGCGCGTAGTGAAGGTATACCACGAGACTTAATTTTTGGGGATTCCCTGGGCTCTCTTTCGACAACCATATATATATATATATATGTGAGCTCTTCGAGCCCCCGCAACCCCATGTCCAGCTCGGAGGGGGGGTAGTCCTCTTCTTTTTCGTAATCGCCGGGCACAGCGCGAGGGAAAGAAAAAGATCGGCGCCTAAATCACGGCGGGCGTCGCGAGAGCGCCACGCGATAAAGGCAGCCACGATTAAAGGCAGTCGCGGGTATAAATCTGCCGGCGGCCGGAGAAAAAGGAGGACGGAGGGAGGTGGGCCGCGACTAGAGAAAGCTCTCGAGGCTTATCGGCGCCCGAGCCGAGGACCGCCGGGACGATTCCTCGTCCTGCACGATGTGTCCTACGGCCGATGGCATAAGTTGTGGAGGAGGCCGAAATTTTACGAGGTGACGCGTTCCACCCTCCCCTACGGAAAGGGTAAGAGGATGAGAGAGGGGGGGGGGATCTGTAAGGTGAAGAAGACGCGAGGCTGGAGACCCGATTCGCGCGAGATATCGTCGGCTGGAGGTCGGCATTATCGGGTTCTCGCTGTGAGTTATGAAAAACAAGATAAGCACGCGTGCAGTAGGGGGCCGATGGTTATAGGCGGCCTTGGCACCGCTTGAAGGTTTTATTGAGCGTCTTGACGCATGTGGTGTTGGCGGCACTTTTACGAGATCAATTGCGGGTTATTTGGAGGATCGAAACAATTGATTAAATAAGTAAACCTGACAAAGGATGTGTGAAACACGTTACTGAGATTACTTTTTTTTTTTTTTCTTCATACATATTTTTTTACCGAATAGGACATTATTGGTCACTTCGCTGTCAACTCCCTGTATTATTCTAAACTCACATTTTACGGTTTACGATTTTATCGATAAAGGATTCGAAATTTTTTTTCAAAATCACTTTCATATAGTCTTTCCAATGGCTTCAAGAGTGTGCAGTTCTTCTCTTAAATTATACATGGGCTGCCCGTTTACGTTTCTTTACTCTCACAACGTACAGTGATCACACTTTTACACCCTGTATTCATTTTTGTACTTAAATTCCTAATTATGTATCAAATTGATGATAAATTACAATGGCCTGTGGGACTGTTTAATACCACCGAAGTAAAAGTTTAATTAAAAATACCGCAAAAATAGTCATCCGTATTTTTCAATCCATACATGGCCACGTATACTACTTGGCTTCAACGGTTATACCAATGTACAAATCACCAGTAGTTATCAATGACTATTTCATCGCAACTTTACAAAATCCCCACGAATCGTCATGCATATGCAAAATCAACGCCAATTCATGCAAAACACTTCCGCATTCACATTGCTCGAGAAGCATCCCTTTACCTCCTAAAACGGGCCCCAGCCAAATGAGTGCGCAAGAGAGAGGAAAACGCTACAATTTACAACACGCATATGGGTACTCTTTGCGAAAGAGAGAAGAAGGAGGAAGGAGACTTATTGTTTACCAAATGAAAAGAATTGTCCTCTCTCGTCGCTCGATTCTCCCGGTATGGAAAGCTCGGCCGATATATATATATATATATAAACGCTTACACGCACGCGCCCGAGAGACACATTTTATTTTCTTCTTAGTCGAACAAAAGTATCGACGCTCCGCTGAAAAGTTGGAAAAGAATGCGGCGCGCTGCTATACTATATATTATATGTGCGCTGCGAGCAAATGTAGGCGCAGTTCTTTGAGAGAGAGAGAGAGAGAAGACACACAGCGAGGCCGGGGGTGGAGAGGAGGAACACTCTTTGCTGCCGAGAGAACAATGGGGCCTTCTTTTCCCTCCCGTGTACCATTACACATATACATGCGCGCACACCTATCGAGAGGACATTTGTGCGAGGCATGCATGCATGGCAAGTGTAAAGGGTTAAGAGAAACGAATCCACGGAACGCCGGGCGAGCAAAGTGCGTGAAACGGCTACAAAAAGGTGCTGACTCGCGGTTCGTGGTGTTGCGTGTACACATATATATATACATATGTACGTATATGTATGTATCTGCAGTGCAGTATTTGCACAAGAAATACAAAAAAAGAAAAGACTTACGGTAGCCAGGGAGTCTCAGATTTCTTTGAGGGACGAAGATGGGCAAAGGCACGGTAGCCATTGTTACTTTTGTACACCGAAGCATTCGGGGGGCCGGCTACTTGTATTGGCCGCGCTAATCCATGGTATATGAAGAATTTTACTCCATCCGCGTGTACTGTAATATGTTATTGTTGTTATTGGCAAATGGTATTGTTGTCATTATATTTTGATCGCACGGAAAGTTCAGCGTAAGTACACTTTGCGGGTGACAATCGCTGAACGGGCATCGAGTTGGTGCTTTTTTTTAGAGATTCCGCGCAGTTCAATATAGTTCAAATTATTTTTACGTCGTCTCAGCGAAAAGGACCGACGATTCGTTAGCTACTTGGGGTGGAATGGAATAATTATCGAAGACCATTGGCCCCTGCCGTGGGACATCTGGAGAACGACGAAAGCGAAAAGAGCGCATCTCTATATACTCGAGTGAGTTTGCTTCTTCCGTAGCCATTGGGAGAAATCGAAGAGAGAGAGAGAGAGAGAGAGAGAGAGAGAGAAAAAAGACTCAAGAAGAGAAGAGAGAACGAAAGAGTGAGCGCAGGGAGAGAAGGAGCAATTTTTGTTGCCCAGTGACATTTATTTGGGGGTTGCGGACAGCTCTCACACCTCCTTAGCATAAGTTGCAGATGCACTATAAAAAAAAAAAAAAAA
>NW_019379557.1:685266-751087 GCF_000648655.2 Copidosoma floridanum
TTTTTTTTTTTTTTTTTTTTTTTTTTTTTTTTTTTTTTTTTTTTTTTTTTTTTTTTCTTCTTCGCTCATATCCCCGTGCTTTTTCTCAATTCTATTATTATTTTCGCTAAAACTCATCTGTCCGTGATGAAGATATTAATTCGGTTGAATTTGATCTTTAAAACTATTAGTTAACAGCTCACATACTTTAGGGGTTAACTCTTTTCTTTGGGTATAAATAAAATTAACTCATAGTTTCATGAAATAAAATTTAAATAAAAAATCAGCTTGACTTGTAAGTACAAGGGAGGACAACGTAACTATTGAAAAGCAAGTATAATTTAGCTCTCGAACATAATAAATTGAAAAGATCAGGTAAGACGTTTCTTTTGCCCGCGAATTGAGTTGGCCCTCTTTTTTGTTCAAACAGAGTGATTTCCCTTTCACTCAAAAAAGTCATATACTTACCTACCCTTTTTCCATCTATCGCAACGCGTTGGGCCCTTTTGCATTGCAAGTTGCTCCCCATTTTCACTACAAAGCCAAGTCTTATTCTCAAACAGTAACGTACTACATGTAGAAATAAGTACATTCTACTTACTCACGGAGCCAAACCCTTGCGTGTAACCACACGCGTAAGATAACAGCAGGATTTCGATTAGCTCCAAGTCAGATGTTGCAGCGAATAACGAAGTACAGATCATAAGTATAGATTGTGTCCTGCTATTAATATCCTCGTTGACCAAGACCATTTATGGATATCGTACCGTCGTAGGATAATAGGACGCCCTTCTAGCTGTCCTCTTCCTCGCGAGTCATGGGAGGCTGGGCTCCTTATATATTCACACAGAAGTGCAAGTCAAATTCTTCGTTGCAGTTTACTGTATTTTTTTTTTTTTTCAACCGAGCAAATTCTTTATTTTCTGCTACTTGATGCGAAAAAAAAAAAAGAAAAAAGAAAAAAAGACTCCGTAAATGTTCAACTCTATACCATATACACTGTCCTTTAATCGTATAGCTAAGTGGCTCACTTTTTCCCAGGCATAAACTTTTTGAAGGGTATGCGCGCGCGGTGTACCTCGGAGAGCGAGTCTCTCTCCCTTATATATATATAATCGGCTTGAAATGAAGTCAAAGATTCCACGCGGATAATTGAAACGATCTCACGGCCTCGCAAATGGTTCCACGATCATTTGCATTCCCTCTCCCCGGAGGGGGTTGGTGACGCGACCCGGACAATTATTCCAATCGCCTACTGTTTATAGAAAAAAAAAAAAAAAAAAAAAAAAAAGAAAAAAAAAAAAAGATCCCTCTCCGCAGCCATCACCTGATGCGGTAAAGCGTGTTGTGAGCAAAAGCTCGAGGCGCAGACACACACACGTGGAAAATCGAGCCGCTGCAATATCTTGGCTCTCATCTCGCGTAATAAGTTTGCAAGACGAGAGCGGGAGGGAGGGAGGGAGAACACACGCGCAAGCTCGACTTGTGTTGTTCGCAAACGCGAGCCTAATGCCCGTAGGGGGGAGGGTCGAGGGGAGGCCTGCGACGACAAGAGACAAAGAGAGAAGAGATGAGAGGAAGCGCGCCGGTAGCAGCGGCAGAGATCGTATCGAAGGGAGGCCCTTCGAGAGCGCAACAGCAGCACCGCGCAGCCCAGAGAGTTTTAGGTGTATATATACACATATAGAAACCCGCGCTCTCTAACCTTCCCTTTTACCCTCCCGGTATCGCGCTGCGAATCGTCCCTATATGTAATATACCCTGATGCTGCTGCTGCACAACTATACTAATACTGGACGGGTCGTCGCATGCATTACCGCGGGCCGTTGGGGGAGTTGGTGGGCACGAAGACGGGGCAGGGCTATAACCACCCGCGGTGGGTTCGCGTTTTCAAACACCGCGCACAAAGCGCGGCACGACTTTATTGTCTTCCCTTCGGTGTTTGCCCTTATCTTTTCTCTCTTTTCGCGACCTTTTCTCTCCCTCTCTCTCTCTCTGTATATATATCTATACTTGCGTCGTTGCTGGTGATTTCTATTGCTTCTGTTTGTAACTCGTGTGTGCGTTAATTATTAATCAGATCGCTAGAATCGTGACCTTTTTTTTTTTTGTTTTTTTTTTTTTTTTCATTTCCAGTTTTAATCGTGATCGTAGGTAAAGGGTATACACGTGTCCCGAGATTCTCGGAAGGGATCTCTCTTCCATTGGCAATCGTGCTCTCTCTGTTTAATTGCTTTAATGGAGTTTTAAGCCTACGAATGTAACGAATAATGGTTGCTCCTTATCTGTTACGATAGCAGGATTTAAAAACTAAACGGGAACTAATTGGTTCGCAAGCGAGTTTAAATTACATAAGGAAACAGTCCACCAAAAGATTGGAGGATGCAACCAATTTAAAAAAAAAAAAAACAAATTATGCATTGTGGGTTACTCCGCAGTTAAACATAATCCTGTGGTTCATTCATAGCCTATGCTTTAAAAATCCCATAACCCTGGGGGTAGGTATCGCAGTAATTCAATGTACGTTAAAAAAAGGTTTACCTTCCAAGTGTGAAATATATATATATCTCACTTAATAATTATGGAATTGGATGGACGTTATCAAATGGATTTCAGCAAAATTTATTTACATTTTATATGAAATCCTCCATGAATGAGCCCTGATTTCACGACGAAGCCCATGTCAAATCACTGAAAAATCTTTCAGGAATTAATATTGATTACACCTTGATTCTACGTATTAAAACTACATGGATATCGACAAAAGGATATAACATATTTACGTATAAAGCACGAAGCAAGGATGTATAATGTATGGTGTCCAAAATCACTCGGATATTCCATAATAGGTACACCCTATATATACATCTCTAATAAAACTTCTGTCGTTAACGCGTTAAAACCAATCAACCTGTAATAATTTTTCCACATAATTTTTCTTACTCAATAAGATAAACGACGAAATCCATGTCCACGAGTAAAAAGCCATCTCACGCGAGACGGTGCGCGTTTTTTTATTTTTTTTTTATTTTCTTACACCCGTGCCAGGTGGAACGATATAATTACACGTATGTTTAATTGCATCATCGCCGGGGCCTTTGAGCGCCATTCCGTCGTTATCAGCGCCCGATGGAAAGGAAATTGCAACCACTGCCACTATATAATATGTATATACATGGACACACTAGAGAAGCACGTACAGGGGACGGGTTCACGTCGTTAGCGACGATCTTCGGGCATCAGATATACATTCGCGCGCCGAGTGAGAGAAACCGGCGGACTTATATACCCATGCCAGCCGTGGCTGCGTGTACAACTTTGTCTCGATCCATGGGGGCTCCCGATCCTCCGCAGGTACGTATATATATATAAGCAAACGACGACAACGACGCTTCTCTCGATCTTCCCGTACCACGATATACAATATGGGGCCCCATTGAGCGCCTTCGTGGAACTCTCTCGAGCGGAGGAGGAACGCTACCGCGTCCACACGGTCCTCCTCCTCGTTCGTTCGTTGTTGGCCACGATATATACGTCGCGCGCGCAGATGTATCGCGCCGGGGACTACAAATGTGTTTCGACCTGGTGCTCCCTTAGCCCTTCTTTCTTCGTTTGGCTGATACGTTTTAACAGCTTTTCGGAGGCTCCGGCAATTTATTGCTCGGCGATGCTCGCCTCCTCTGTATTGTTCTCTTTTCCTTGCCTCCCCCTCCCGTTGCTTTTATTTTTTTTTTTTCTTCCCCTTTTCGTCCTCTCTCGAGTGTTGCGTATATTGTACGCGTTGTACGGCATTTTGGCTTCCAGTGTTGTTCGAGGCCAAGGAAGATTCAATTGAGCCTTTCCCGAAGCAAAACGAGGGACTCTTTATTTCATCATCCATCCCTTGCAAGCGTTATTTAAAAAAAAAACAACAATGAAGCAAAGGGTAGAATCAGAGTATAAGGCCCAAAGCCAACAGGCGTGAAACAAAATCTCGATCCTCCCGGTATGGGAGCCCTCAGCACCTGACGTTTATGGGCCCGATGAGCGTGCAGGTGTTTAGAGGCGCGAGGTTGGCTCGTAAAGTGACCGCAAATCGACTCAACTCCAGCCTAAATGGCACCTGTCTTATACTCGCTCGATTTGCTCAGAGGTTGATCTTTGGTACTTTGTATTTTCTATGGGTCCTGTCACTCTAAATGCATATTTCACCTCATGTATTCAACGATTTGTGTTGATGTACCTCAATCACATTCGATAAAGTTTTACCATAGTTATGCATGACCTCCCACAAAATGGTCCCTTTTACATTAAAGGCCTCGGCTGTTTCCCTTTTAAAAAATATCGACATTGATTATAACGCGTACAGTGAATTAAATCACGTGTTTTCGTACAAATAACACTCTACTGCGAGACCATGCGCACGTGCTTCGTGCAAATGTCAATCGACGACGATCTCAAATCCTCGATAGGCAAACCTCACCGATCGGCCGCCCGATATATCCCGCTCTCTTCCTCTTTCTATCTTCTCGTGTCCCTCAACCTGTGCCCCATACTCCGATGCATATATACCTCGTAGGACGGACGCCTCTAAATCACTCCGGGCCCAAAATTCCCTGTCTCTCCCTTTTCGTCGTCCTCCTCCACCTGTATACTATATACATGTATATACACATATACATCCTCTCCTCGGCAGCGCTCGAATGCGAGGAGGACGGATTTATACTGTAAGACCCCGGCATTTCGGGGATTCCGATCGGCGATCCGCTCCTCCGCGCGAACGCGTAGTTCTCCCTCCCCGTGAGCCCGGCCGCTATTAGTCCGGCACAACCTCCTCCTCCTCCTCCTTTTTCTTTTTGGGCTGTGCACGTATTCGCGCCCGCACCGCCGCTGACGGTCCCCGCCTATAATTATCCCAGCACCCCGCTCAATCCCATATGGCCGGTCTTTCTCCTCGTCCTCTCTTTTCTTCCCTTCGTATATATATATATATATATATATATATATATATATATATACATACAGAGACACACCGCAGCGATACATGTATATGTATATACGTATGCCCAGATATCGAGAGGGAGAGAGAGGAGAAGAAATCCATCCGTCTTTTGCACACGTCTCGCGGAGCGCCCGCGCACACGCCGCGGGGAAACCAGAGCGATTTATTTCGCGCCCAACCTCTCCTTCTCCGCGCTCCCTTGTAATAGTATTGTTACGTCTGTCAGAATGCGTTTTTTCTCCCCCTCCCCCTATACCTCGTTCCTTCGCCGATTCCCCGCGTCTTCCGTACATATATACATATACATAACGGATGCACGCGCGGCCATACATCTTTTTACCTCTTTCAGCAGAGGGTCCAGCTCCTCTCTTGCTCTCCTTTCCCTCCCCCCCGGCCCCCCCCCTCATTTCTTCGCTTATCTCTTTCGCTTTTGTACACGGGAAGGCCTTGCGTTTTACGCGAGTGGACGCAAAAAAATTGCTCTCTCTTTCTTGCGCACACAAGCCACGGGAGAAGGGTATATATGTATATACTACACGTGTTTTGATGGCGAACACTTGACAGTCGGGCGAGCGTTGATAAATTGAGTGCGAAAAACGTTTCAAGGAGCCATCCCCCCCCCCCCCAACCTGCTCTCTCGACTTAATAAATCGGCTCGCCACGCAGTTTCGTCGCGTGAGGTGTACGCGCGTCCGTTCCGAGGCTATACTGTTGCGTTTGCCCGTGGACATGTATCGTGATACAAGCCGATTTTTCGCGATTTTATGCTTTTTCCATTTCTGATGAATCGTCCATTGTCATTGATTAACAAACATTTAATCCCACTTTACTATAAACGTTAACTTTCATCTGTCAAGTATTATAATATTCTAAATACTGGCCTTATTTTGGGTGACGTAAAAACTTAAATGTTCATCAGATATGGCACAGCCCTCTCCCCGTTCCTTTCTTTCCTTCTATTTATTTACGATTTTTCATATCCTCGCACGCGCACGTGACTTCCCTTCCCCCTCCCCCCCCACCTTTATAAACGCGAAACAATAAGTCGAGCGTGTAAATATATACATATAATATTATACAGTATACATACGCGCATCGTGCACTTGCCCTCGTGTATATATACGGGCGCGGCCTCGCATCACAAACAGGCCGAGAGAGAGAGTGTAATACTCACGCGTCAAGACTTATACGCGCCCAGCACCCCCCGTAGCACATCTCCGTGGAGGTATATATTGTGTATATATACACCGTCTCTTTCTTTCCCTCTCTCTCTCTGACCGAATGAACGTCGTCTTTGGCCGCAAGGGATGCCGAGGCTCGGATACCTCGGCGTCCCCTCCGTGTTCTTTATCGCGCGGCCGGAATGCTTGATAATGTTTGATTTGTTTCAATCGTAAATTTTCGGACCGGAACGACGCGCAATATGCCCCGTCATACGTGAGTATAAATGCGCGGGCGCGCGCGTGTGTAGATGTAACGTGTTGTGTGCCCGGGATCGCTAATACGATACCACCGAGGGGGTATACACACGTGTACGTGAGGGCACGCAGTACCACTTGTATACCCCCCGTGCATATGTATATTATATATACATATTATACCGTCTGTCTGTCTTTGCTGCCGCGCATGTATGATATGGGAGCATACCGAGTCCGTTATGACCGCGTGTGTAAGGTATGTATGGGTATGTACTGTGTGCGTGCGGCGTCAGAGTTTTATCATTAAAAAGCATTCGTGTAGGATTTTCCCTGAGAATAACACGCCTTCTTCGTTCCTTCGTGTGTGCGTCAAAATGTATATCATACACGAATGGAAAAGTTAAGGGGATGTATATTGTAATATGCCTGCCGGCACTTGGCCGATTGGAAGTTATGTTGAGCACATTGTGCGGGTTTAATGAAGACCGTATATTTGAGGTGTGTATATATAGGTACTCGTATAGTTAACGTTAGATAGGTGTTGGGGGGGGGGGGGGTGATTATTTTGCTTGGATATGGCGCACGTGATCGCCAGAGAGGGTGTTTTTGCTTTATTTGTCGTTTGATGGATTCGTCGGGTGTCCTTTACTCCGCGTCTTCTTAATTGGAGGATAAAATAAGCAGGAAATGAGAAAATGTATCGGAAACTCGTTAAACAATTACTTGGCTTATGAATGATGGAAGTAACATTTATCAGAATTATTTCTGTATACCTTTGGATTTTCGAAAAAGTTAAATCGCTTATGAGCTCGACTGTGACGTTAGTAGGGGCGAGGTTCTTGCAATTAACTGAATACTTACAATATCATGGATTAAGATGAATAGAGTGTATTTAATAAATACCCGAAAACAAAGAGTAACGACAAATGAATAGAATCATATACATTGACTTCGTTCTTATATGAAAATATTTTGTTTCCTTGCTTTTGTTCACTCACGCATTATTTCTGATGCTCTTTTCCTTTTTATTAAATAATACCTCATACGATGCACGCTAAGCAAGTGTAGTATATATATGCACATGGGTATTGTGGGCAGATAGTGTGATTAGTGATTTTATATAATAAACATGGACTCACGTAAAAATTATGCGTCCTTACAATTCTGTTGAAAAAAATAAATAAATAAAAAAATCTAGCCGAGTAAATTTATTTTAATAGGTATTCATACATAAGATACATACTGTACATGCTGTTAAACGTGTAAAGTATTAATATTTTCTTAATTAGACATTGCAAACAACAAATAATGCCTTATTACTGATTATTTGTTTATTTTCCCATATAATTGCTTTTATCCCGTTTGACTGACCAACGACGACTCGCGGTATGGAAAAAAAAAAAAAAAAAAATTGTAAGCGCAATAAAAATAAAAATAGCCAGAGTAACCCAACAATGTCACTTAACCCAATTGCCTTACTTAAAAAACAAAATCCAGAAGGCCCCCTGGCGACGAGTGCCTCTTCTCGCATTCGAGGCATACTTGAGGGTAATTGAAATCTTTCTAAGGACTCGTTTAATGACCCCAGAAAAAAAAAGGAAGATGAAGAAAGAAAGAAAGAAAGGACAAAACCTCAGGGGAGATAAAACGACTTATCATGTCCCCCCCCCCCCCGTATATAACTAGTCAACAAACATAAATGCTTAAATTACCATTAATTAAAACCACCCGACAATACGTGTTGTTGAGTTTTACCAAAAAGAGGAGAAAAAACGAAAGAAGAAACGAATGCTAATTGAAGGGACCTCTTTGCCCCACTCCCCTCTCTCTCACTCTCGCCAAACTAAAAAAAAAAAAAAACAAAAAAAAAAAAAAGAAAGAAAAGTTGGCGTACACAGGGTCGAGGAGTATAGGTACAGTCGTCGAATAAGAGCGATAAAGAGCATCGTTCGTTCGGGAGCGAGTGAAAGAGATGATCACGAGCAGAGTTACCAATAGAGAGATGGTCGCGCTGGTGTAGGGTATGTGTACAACCCAACATACGTTAACAGTATATATGCATAGGTGAGTTGCGGCGGAAGCAATTGATGGGACAGGTTGGCGCGTTTGTTGAGCTAATTACCGAGTAAGGCGAGGCGCTTAAGCGCGCCGCTACATACAAACGGCATTAAAGCTCCTCACCATCAATCCTCCGCGACACGCTAGCTTGCGCCGCTCTGCTGTATATATGTGTACACGTATACAATATCAGTGCTGTATACACGAGGAACGCGACCTTCGTGTACGTGTGCGCGCGAAGAGTCGATCCTTTCCCACACCGCGAAAGTCCTCCTCCTCGTCGTCTCTTGTACCGAAGGATATGTAATTGGCTGGATATTGGTGGGAGACAATTAATTGGCCAGGACAGTCGGTCCTCGTATCTGCGATACTTTTGCTCTGCAAGTTATTGGACGCGGAGTTTTTCTCCCTTTTTTTCATCGAGGTAATAAAAGCCGTGCGGTAATTTTGACGCGCGCGTCGCGTGACGAATTCCTCGAGTCCATGGCTGATTGTCACGTGGGAGCCTTTCATCTGCTGGATCCTGCAACTTATTGGATCTTATAATTATTATTATTATTATTATTTACCTGTAAACAATGCACTGTGGAGTCTCTTGCTACGTAAAAACTGGGATGAAATATTGCAAAAATTTCGTCGAAATAACCGAATCAATTAAGCGCAAAGTATGTAATATACATCCACGCAATGCAATGCCAAGCGCGTAAAGCAACAAACCACGGAGAGGGCAGGCTCAGTCGGGGCATACTTCATCGCCTCTTTGGTTTCACCCTCTCCCACCCAAGTAACGCTACAGAGAGAGAGAGAGTGGAAAAGGGGGATGCGTGCGAAATCAACCCTCTCGCGGTCGAGTCCGCGTTGGTCTTGTATTTATGGTACCGCAGAGCTCGCGGGGGAGAGGTGGCTTAGCTCGTGTCTCTGTACGCGTACAAGGCCTCCGCGCGCCCATCCCTTGTCTTCGGGGACAAATTTCACGATGTAATTGGGAGAACGAGATCCGCGGGATTTCGCTGTGTGGCGCAGAGAGGAGAATGGAGTATACGAGCATATTACTCCTACGGCTACCTTAGTTTTCATATAGATCTTTTTTTTTTTTTTTTAATTTTTTCCCGTTTTTTCACACTATGAGAATCTTATTTACGGTAAAAACAAAAACGAAAAGTTGTAAGCTTGAAAAATCATGAATGACAAATCAGCTAGGGAGTCAAAATCCAATCGTGCCAGCTATTGCTTTATTTGACAAGCCATAGGGAAATAGAAATACATCGTGGAAGTCGTCGATCAATCGTTTGGTAAACTCGTTACAGATTCCTTTTTTTCTGGTGGTATGAGAAAAAAAAAAAAAAGGTATACATCCAATGATGCATAATAATACCGCTTCGTGCGCTTCATGCTACGTTTAGATGAGGTTCGGATGTATGTGAGGAAGTAAGAGGAGCGAGTTGGTTAACGAAGAAACGGGAAAAGAAGATACAGCAAAGAGAATACCTACCCAAGACGAGGGTGTGTCGCTCTGCGGGCAAACCCGGCGCTCGTTGTGTCTTCATTAGCTCCCATCTGTGCGTGAGTACGTGCCCAGAGAGAGTCGGTATGTATATGTATATATGGGTGACTTCTGTGGCACCCAATCATCCGTCTCTTTATCGTTTTGGCACCAGCGAGTCTTTCTCGTCGTCGTCGTCGGGGAGGTACGAGCGAGCCTTGTTTTTCGCGTCCCAACGCGTGCGGACGATTTATTTTGTGGTAGTCGAGCCGGTACTTGGCTGTGCACCGGTAATCTCGTGTATTATTACAAAGTTGCCGCTGCTTAACTGGTTTTCGCGACCGATTCTATTGATCAGTTTTACAGTTTTGTTTCCCACCTCCCCGCGATTTTACTTTATTAAAATATTCACGAGGAGGTGAGAACTTTCTGAAAGTCCGGGGTAAAAAATACTTTGAGTACACATGTTATTCGAAGCCATTTGGTGACTTCAAAGTTGGCAAAGGTTAAGAAAAGTCATTTCGACTCATCAAAATTATCAACTAACACAAAATTAGTCAAATAAATACAGGTGTGTCTCTGATACTCTACATTAAGACACACAAAAGTGTACAAGTAGAATAACATCCGGAAATAAACAAAACCACGTGTTCCATAAATGGCCAAAAATGGCCCAAAATGGGCAAAAATTGTTACTTTGCAAGAATTGAAATTTGTGTACCACAGGACCATGTCAGTGCGACGATACTGACTCTTCCACTGTTTTCTTTCCGTGTTGTCCACCTACACACGCGAAAAAGTCGACCCCAGTACCCCTCTTGTGCGACCTTTCGTCTCCCCTTTTCTCAAACTCATCGACGAACGCGACTTCCTTACTTAGAGATGCGCTCGCAAAGGAGCCCAAAATAAAAGGACGAGCAAGCGAGGGGAAAAATAAGGAGTCCACCTTCGGGAAGGAAAAATTCCTGACCGCTGTTCCGCTCGCCGCGAAATTGGGATGGATCATTACGGGAGCAGCACCAGCGAGTATATATATATGTACACAAGTACAAGCGTGGCGCTCTCCGGCTCGTAAATATTCGTACCTCCGTTTCTTCCCGGTGGGTATATGTATATACGGTGCACCGGAGATACTCTTGTACACGTATCGCCGACGACGAGGCCGGACTACTGGGAAGAAAGTAGCCGTAGCCCGCGTAATGAAGGGCATCCCCGTTAATTAGCCGATAAATTATCCTTCACACTCGACACCCCCCGAAAAAGCCCTCCACGTCCATCTATCTTTGTTTATCCATCTATCCGTGGACCCCTTGCCTCTCCTTTTACTGCTTGTTGTTCTTTTTTTTTTTTTTTTTTTTTTCCCCACGTCTAAGCGCCTGTCCGCGCCTGCCGATTTCCCATTCTCTTTCGGGTCGTTTCGCCCCTTTAACCTGCCGATCCCGGCCCCGAGATTTTTTAGCGCGGGCCCTCGTGCAAAGACACCACGCATAGTTTACGACACCCCGTGGCTGATGGCGAAAAAACGGGGAGGGAGAACGAATGGTATATAGGTCCGGTGTTTTTCGGGAATCGGTCGGCCTCGAGGTGACCGGAGAGGGGCTCGGGTACCCTCCGAGGAGTTATTGCTTCTGGCCCTCTCTTTCCTGCCGCTGGTGGACACGGGACGCAAGGGGGGTGTCGTGGGCGTGTGGGAGCTCGATGCCCGAGGAGACGATTTTATCACAGGAGCGGTTTTCTTCTTCTTCTTCTTCTTCTTCTACAAACACACATCTTATACGTATATATAGTCTCTATCTCAAAAGTGGGTATACATATGGACGCTCGATCGAAAATTTTCCTCGGCGAAAAAGGGCACGAGTCGTCCATACGGCGATCGGGAATAAACACACGGTACCCCAAAAGAAGTACCTCCTATTCTCTCTCAGCTATACTGAAATAAATGTAGAGACAGGGATAAAAGTAACACTTAGACATGGGCAATGACGGCCCAATCATCGCAAATCATCGAGGGCAACGAGCTCGCGGGGTATGTACAGCAGCCACGAGTATATACATGCATGGAGGGATCCCTCGTAAAATTCGTGCGTGTAACTACCTGTAATGCGTGTATGTACTACCTGTACATGCCTTACAGATAGGAATCTTCAAAAGGGGCCATACCCCATGAAAGGTGTATACACACGCACACGTGCTTACGACCGCGAACGCGTATTCGTGCCGCGTGGTTGTGCATTATTATTATTATACGTATATGGGCTGATGCGTATACACATGTACACGTAATAGATGTGTAGGGAAGCGCGCGGAAACGGGGGTAATCGGAGAAACGCTTCGCAGTGCAATAAGTATCAGGTCTGTTTCTCATAAAAGAGGCCAAAAGACGGGGGCTGCGTGTGCACTAGGTTATTTACGGGGCGAGGATAGCTGATGGCTCCCTAAGAAGAGGAGGGAGGCTCGTGTGTATACTTAACGTCACGCCGGTCAAGCCGGACTATGTTGTTTAGGGAGAGGCATCGTAAGTTACGGCGACTCGAATTTCCGCGCCCCGAAATATATATATATACATATATACCTACTTGTACTGTAGCGACGAGCTTGCGCGGTATTTACGATAATATGCGCACGCTCGAGCCTTCTTATACGTGTATATGCAAAGACGATGGGTGAGATCGTGATTTTCAGGATTTTTGCTTTGTAGGGGAAGATCTTTTTTTTTTTTTTTGTTCGATATCGAAGCGAAAAGTCGAGAGGTCGCGGTACGGGGGTCGTGAATCATATGCGTGATGTGATTTGCGAGCGCGGAAAAATGGTCCGTTTTGAATGTTTAATTGAAGTCTTGTCTATTGGGCGAACTTCTCGAGAATCGTCCCACCCCTTGTTTTCGAGTAATCCAAGAGGGCTGGTGTTATCGGTTGTACGTATACGCGTATGCACGTGGCCAGAGATAAATGGTAATTTGTTTTTGAGCGAGTTGCCCGCGCGATACTTTGTCTCGAACACTTTTATACATGTATATGCTCCCCGGAATGCTCCACATGTAATTTCAAAGTAATTTCGCTGCGTCTCGCTGATCGCGTTTATTTATGAAACCCCTGTCTAGATGTTTTTTTTTTTGTTTCCATTTTCTTATCTCGCCGGAAGTATACGTGTGCAGCGCAGTAATAAGGATTATATTATTTAAAATGAATATACCCTCGTGCAGTATACTCGCATGGCTCTTTGAGAATGCGGAGTGTTGGATATATGTACCATCGTGATTAGGTTTCATTAATTTTTAAGCCCACAATGTTTTCGCAATTTCCCGTTGCAGTGGTAATCGGCAATTAAAAGAAGAAGAAAAAAACTTTTAATTGTTCGGTAGCATCTGAAAGAAGAAGAGCATTTGTGTTTCATTCGAGTTATGAAAAATATTATACACTTAGTGTACAAGTCTTTGGGTCTTTATTGTCCATAAAATTATATACATATGATGGAAGATTCGCTGATGGCATACCACACGCATCATCGTTGCAAAAAACATGGAAAATAAAAAGTAATCGTTCCACGGTCCAATCGGCTTTTCAAATCACCGTAACAAATTCAAATGGCTCCCAAAGTATCTAGAAATATCCCATTGGAAGCTCTCGGATCACCCTGTAGTATGTTGCTCTGTTATATATACAGGAAGCAGCGAGTGCTTCGATGTTTAAATCTGCCCTCCGCGCCCGTAAGTGCTTCGGTAAAGGATTAGAAAAAGGCAACTGGTTTCGGGACGATTTTTACTCGAATCGCAACGTCAGCAATCAAATACTTCCATTTCGTCGCGCTTATCCGACGTGAATCACCGACCCTTGTGGATATACATACAAGGATCGCTACTTGCGTTACCTCAGCTGTGGGTTGTTCTTTCTGCATCTCGAAGACTCACCCAAATTGGTCTTTTACCTTTTTTTTTACCCAAAGGACATAAACATTCAACCGAGAACTTATCGAGCGCGGGAACGAGGCAAGTTGGAATTTTAATTTCGTCAAAAAAGACTTTTACGCCACAAATATTTATCACTGGTTACAAGAACAAGACGAAGAATTGCCCCTTATTTAACATACATGTAAATGTATAATATGTTTGCAAAGACACAAAAAACATTTACTTACAAACCAATGTTTAAATATGAAACTGTAGCCTCGTGCGCTTGTCATACTGATATCATAAAATCAAAGGAACGGGTATAACCTGGTGCATCACAGAGTTGCCGATTGTTGAAAAATATCGTCGACGTATCGTTTGGCCGCGTCAGGGGTTGGGTACTCGTCCGGATGCGACTCCAGCAAGTGGGCGCGCAGCTCCTTCGAGTAGTTGGTCCCGAAAGCCTCGCCGGCTCTACACGACTCGCACTGGTAGATCGTTTTGCCGACGTGGATCTTTGTCGACAGCACGTGCTTACGGAGGTTTTCCTGTGAAAGTAAATCGAAAGAGATTAATCATCATCCCAGGATGAGGGGGACCATTTTAGTGTATACATCAAAGGGGATAATGCACAGACAAATCAAGTCCTTCCCGAAAGTCCCGTTTTTTATTCTCAAGCTTCTACGACCCCGGATCCCCTCACTCCTCTCAAATCCTTGTGGTCATTCGTGGGTCTAATTTGGCGCTAAATCCAGTCCAGTCCCCTCAGGCACTCTTCGATCCTCCCAGCAGTTTTTATGAGAGGTTGTTGGTCCCTCGAAAAAAAAGGCCCAAAAAAAGAGTGCCAAGCGTAAACCCGTCAATGTCGTGATTCTCCGCGTGCGTCTCGTGCGCAAACCACCGAGCTCTTTAGCACTCGACCCTCTTACCTCCGCCTTTCTCGACTGATTTAATCGTCAGGCGGCTCGTTCGTCTGGCACAAAGAGTCCGTACGAGTCTCTCGAAGAAGAGAATAAAAAAAAAAAAAAGAAAGAAAAGCGTGGGTTATGAAGACGGTGTTGGGCACGATACGTACAGGAAAATAAAGTAAGTGCACGCGGAGTTGGCAAATCTTCGGGCAGAAGTGACTCGTACGTGGCGAACAATTGCCCACAAAACCGGTAGGCGAAGGGTATAGTATACATCCAGCACGGGTGTATATATCCTCACCTGAGGGAGTTCAAAGGGTGTATATAAATGGAGACTCGAGCATAAACAGTATACGCTACGTGTCTTCATCTTTGCCGAAAAATACATCCTTCCCGAGCAATGAAACGGAATAACGTACGCGTATAATCGCGTATAAGCGCGCGTTTAAACGGATGCATCTTGAGGATCCTTTCCTCCGGCCGGATTGAGAAGTTTAATGGACCTTAAGTAGCACCGAGTTAGGGCCTCGGCCGAGGTAGTAACGATCGGGAGTTATTCGATTTTTCTCTTCGCCGACTCTTCCGTAGGTGCATCGACAAAATCATTCAATTAAATAGCAGCGATTATACACGGCCACTGACGAAATTTACGATCAAGCTATTAACTGCATGCGCGTCGATTACCCGCGTACACGGTACAGGGGAATAGTTGACAAAATCCTTGATGATGAAAAAAAAAAAATAAATAAATAACAACGGAGGCATGCACAAAACACGTTTCCCACCTACAAGCGAATAAAGAGCCGCCGGAATAGCTCACTTATCAGAGCCGCCGAGCCGCGGTAATTAGCACACCCGCTGATCGTCGCTCCGCATGGGGCTACCGTGTATGGCGCCGCGAACCCCCCCCCCTTTTTTTTATATCCTCTTAACGTTCGAATACCACCCGCGCAACGCCCCGAGAGCCATTGGAAAAGGGCCTCGCGCTATCGGGGCAGCCCCGGGCATTAGCATACCCGTCCGTGCGGAGGAGTCTACGAAGACGCGAAAGCCGGGGTGTGTGTGGGCACCAGGAGCGATCGGTGAGCACAATTAACTCGTTATCTTATCGCGTGGGACCGGCGGCTCTGGTGTCTCTCCTCCGCCCCGAGAGTATCCGAAAAACATCGAGGCTTGTGCGCGCGTATGGTGACTTGGTTTGTTCGCAATCGGAGCTCGTCCAACAGGAATCGAAAAACTCACGGGTGACCATTCACAAAAACTGTGCGAGTGCACGGAAATAAACTAGGATGAAAAAAAAAAAAAAAAAAAAAAAAAAAAACAGAACCGGAGTCAAAGTCGCGTTTGAAGGAGGAAAAAAAAGAGAGCTCGTACACGCTAACCCATCGGTGGTCCCCATCCTTCTTATGGTTCTCCTTTCCGTACGTCCCTCTTGGTCGACTGTTTTTCTCTCTCATTCTCATCCTCGTCTCCACTTACGAAAGCGTATGCGTGTACCACGGCTGGGCGTGTAAGCGCGAGCTCGCCGACAGCTTTATGCTGATGAAAGAAACAGGTGTGCGTGGTGTGGACACGCGCGTTTCGGAGTCCCGAGAGCGCGGCTTGCGATAACGCGGCGATCCGCGGAATCCATAATTTCGAGCTTTTTATGTACCCGTGGGGATACTTACAGTACCTCACCCCGCGCTCTCTCTCTCTTTCTTCTGTGTAGCTTTGTTTTTTTTTTTTTTTTTTTTTTTTTTTTTTTTTGGTCAGAAAAGTTGCGAAGCTGGTATCCAAGGGGAGGGCTCGTGTGGTGTCGTTATCGGCCGATCGGATCGTTATACGGTCTTCCGATGCGGTTGACGCTCGTCACTTTGGTCCCTTAATGAATACGTTTGCGGCGGCTCTGGACCGTTTTATCTTTTAAAGCTATTGAGATTTTTTTTTTTTTTTTTTGTAAGTCTGGATTTTGGATCGGTTTTTTTCCTAAGTGGTATAGCAAATCTTATGTTTCTTGCGTTCGAACGGTACAATGAAAGCTATACTACGACAACGATGCCCCCGTGTATTTTGACTTTTTTTTCGTTCCCCCAAACTAAATGGTTTCATCTCTTTTGTTTATGCACCCTCAAATTTTATGTCGATTTTTGAAGGTGGCATTGAAAAACCGCAGTTTGGCTTGGCATTTTTCGTAAATAACACAAGAAATTCCTTCAGAAGATACAAGTACAAGTGATTTTACCAAATGAGCGCACATCGTCACTCGATTTTTCTAAACAAAACGCGATTCTTTAATCCTCTTTTGGCCAACAACGCGCGTCTCGTCGTAACAATCAAAGGGAGGAATGAGAAAAAAGAGTAAAGACACTCGCGGGTGAGGCTATACCTCTCTCCTTCACTCGGGGGCTAATCGAGGCAGCCGTGCGGCTACCACTTCGCGGTGGGTCCGGCGACGATTGCTTTCCTTCCTCTGTTTTTCTTCTTCTCTCGAAATGAACGAGAGTAGCTCCGGGAGAGCGTTCCGATAAGGTTAATCAGCGCCCGGATTCGAGATTTATGGGAAGCCGGTCTCTCGCTTGTTTGCTGTACTCTTTTTTTCAAAGACGCGCGCGCATCGGCTCTCTCGAGGTTCCAGGTGTTTTTTTCTTTCTTTTTTTTTTTTTTTTAATTTTTTCCCGTTTTTTTTTCTTTTGCGTGAAACGTGTAAGCAGACAACGTCCACAGTCTGGCTGATGTGATTTGGTCTTACATACCTACGCTGGCCCTTTTTCGGTGGGGACCCGACTTTGCCTATATAACTACACGCCTGGGAGAGTTGTATTTGGGTAAAAGTTTCATCAGGTGGAAAATAGGATGTAAAAACTAACAGTTGGTTCTTCGTTTGATATTCGATTGAAAAGCAAAATTTTCCGCATTACCACGTTGTTGCTCGCGTAGGTGCAGTACCGGCACTTGTAAGGCTTCGTTCCGCTGTGCAGCCGAAAGTGCCGCTTCATGTGCGAGCCGTTGTTAGTTTTGAAGTTGCAGCCTTCGAACGAGCACACGTGACTGTCCGGATTGTCCTCGTTTGGTGTGTCATGGATTTGCCTGTGCCTGTGAAACAAAAAATAAATTTTCTTTTTTTTTTTTAATCTTACTGTTTTCTCGCATGATTAAATGCCAACAACTATATTTTTTTTTTCTTTTTTACTTTGGACTAGATAGTATTCAACTCCATTGAGGTGTTGTTGTTACATTTTTCCCACGCGTGCGTACGTACTTTGACTGATTATGGTTTATTACCCGTTATTATAAAAAACATTGACAAAAAAGGAATTAGTTGACACAAACTTGTATGATCAATTAAAGAAAAAAAAAAGATCAAACAGGAAAATAGCTTTCGCTATAATATAATGTACTTACGTATGTATAGAAACAGGTAGACAAACAAACGTGTTAATCATTTTCGATCGCGCGGTACACCATATCCCGATGGTACTCAGGACGCATACAACAGCATTGCTTATACAGAGAAAAGGGAGTTGGGAGGGGGGTGGTGAGGCGATTATCGCCGTGTATGTGCACGGGGGGGGGGAGAAGAGAGGCCAAGTGTCCCCTCCTCCACCCGTGCAAGTTTATGGTAGTCTATGGACCGAAAGCGCAGGCGATTACTGATTATGACTGATGCGATATGCGTGCGCGATATTACCGAGCTTGGGAGCGATCTCTGCGTGGCATGCGCGGCAAAAGAGAGAGGGAAAGCCATTGGGGCGTAAGCGCGGGCCTACACAGATATACCCGAGGGTGTATCTATATGTCGGTCTTCGAAATGCGCGACACGTTTAATTAAAATCCCCGCGTGATTTACTCCCGCCTGCGCGAGAGAGAGAGAGAGAGAGTAGCGCGTATACAGTGATGGTTGTACGCGCTTTGTCCTTTCTGTTTCTGGGCTTTGTTGTCTCGTCGCTGTTATGGGGGCTTGGGGTGATGTGCATTGGATGAACTTTTGAGGAAAGATCCGAAAAACTGCGGAGGGAGCCGTACATTTTGTCACTGTTGAAGGTTGCAAGCAATTCTTTGGATCAAAGAAAATTTCTTCATCCTCGTTCCCTTCAACTGTTTTCTTTTAATTGACAAACAATTAGTCGATCCAAAAAAATCACTTCGTACAAGCAAATAAGAAATTCGTAATTAAAAATAAAGAATTTTTTAATTAAAAGAAAATATCTAACGGAATGAGGGTCAAGAAATTTTCTGTCATCCAAAGAATTGGATTGCTCACTGCAGTGATTTTTTACGGTTGTTAATTATCACCCCGAGGTTTTTATTTCACTAAGTGTGTTTTCATGTATTTATAATCATCAACGATGATAAAGTAATAATATTCACATATGATAAGCTAGAAACGCGTGACAAGCAATGACAAGATTATCAGTAAAGAAACTATTTATAAGCAGTGGTACAACCATTGATGGATAAATGATTGATAGTGAGAAATACCCAAATGTGAGTAATGAAATTCCAGCTAATAACAAGTTCATTAAACGATAATTTGTAACGCGTTAACTTGTAACGGATGATAATGAGCGATAGTAAATAATCATTAGAGCCAAGTAGTGATGAGTCATAATGTTGGTATTTAAAGAAGAAAGCGATTATTCGACGACAATCAGTCACGAGTCGATTTGTAATGAGAAGTGATAAATAAACACGTGATAAGCAATAACATGCATCGATAAAAAAAAAATCAAGCACCGATAAGTCACACTCGTAATGGGCACAATAGCTATAATGGAAACAATGATAAGTATAAACTTGTGATAAGCTACAACATTAAGTCAATGATGCGTAAATAGGTCAAAAATTATACGATTAGCAATGATATGTATACAGTTATTAACTCAAAAAAAAAAAAAGAAAAAGTATTTACATGGGCAACGATAAGCGATGATGAGCAATTACGTAAGCATATGATAACCAATCGTGGAAAACGATAAGGAAAGTTGTGATGAACGATAACGCGCAACATCGAAAGCAATGATATACTTGAGTCATGGACTGGGCACGCGTCACAGCGAAAATATACATTTCAGCATAATTATAAGCTAAACATGACCCACGTTGGCTAAACGATTAGCAGCGAAAAACAGTAAACTCGACGATTGCTGATTACTCACTATTCTTAAGTTTAAGCTTGCAACTTGCAAAGTATTCTTATGTTGTTATTATAACAAATGTATAGCGACAATAACGAAACAATGAACTTTAATGGTGATTCGTGTATGTACTTAAAGGCTCTATTAGCAATGAAACATCGGGATCGCTGTCGGCAAACAAGCGTAGCGGCTTGTCAATACACCCACCGAGTGTTTAGCGCGCCATCGCCCATCGTCCCCCTCGGAAACGAACACCCGAGCGTTGCACTACACACATTTCACTGCAGCTTACGGTTGTCCATTTTCTTTTTACTTTTTCACCCTTCCCCTCTCGCGCGTCACTTTAACATTCGCGCGTCTTTTTTTTTTTTTTTTTTTCTTCGTTATCTCTCTCTGTCTCTTTGTTCGTTCGACCGTGGCCGTATCAGCTCTCTGAGAGGGTGATGGCCACGCAGCGAACAAGAGAGTGGAAAAGTACACAGAGAGAGAGAGAGCGTAGGGTCACTTAATTGCCGGAAAATTGAAAACGAGGACGCGCGAGAAAAGTTTAAATGTACCTACCCCCGGGTCCGCGGGAGATGAATCTCTTTCGCCCTCCGCTGCTGCACCGCGTGTGTTTTTAGGACCCTTTCCCGATGCTTTATACGCGGCAAAGTGTGAACCTTTTTTTTTTTTTTTTTTTTTTTCCTTTCTCCCTCCCTCGTACGTTCCTCTCTGCACTGTGTTTCGCGTCTATACGTCCAGGCAGGGCGTTTAGTGGAAATTCAAGTTGGCGACAGTACGACTTTGCGCTTTATTTACTCCGCTCCAAGGGTATGAATTGCGGTGCAGAAACATTTTCCCCTGGGGTGCCATTTTTTTAATACTTATTTACCTAGTTGTTTCAGTACACGTCTAGGTTGATTATGGGTCACCAAACAAATCAGCTGACATTCTTTATGAAAGTGAAAAAAAAGTCCTTTCACTTGCGTAAAAAAAGGACCAGGGGGAGGTAACCATATAGCTGGAGATGAAGCCATCGGGGCTCCGATAGCCAACGCACGCAGCTCGTAACACATCTCAGCTCCTTCGCCGAGGTAATAAATAAGCCCCTCATTTACCCGTCCATTACGCCGAACCGAAAAATGCATATGCATCCCCGGCGATTGTTTTCTCCACGTCTTTTTCTTTTTTCCCCGACGCGCCCGCGTTCACTCCATGAATTATGAAACGAGCGCCCCGCGAAATCGTGTGTGCGTGTGCACGCGCCCGCACATACACGCGCGTGATAAATTAACGGTAGGTATGTGTGTGTATAGGGTAGCCGTGTACATACGATGCGTATACCGTATATGCACGCGGTGTACAGTGTAAGGGGACAGGTGCACGTGTCGCCATTTGTTAGCCAAGAGAAAAAAAAAAAAAAAAATGTCGCACACGGCCAACAATTATTTATTATCATAATAACGTTGGTGACCAGCTCGAGGTGCGTGACGAGCTCGTGAATTTGAATCGTCATCACAGCAATTGTTGCACCTTGAAATTTTACTACTATTAGTTGGCACCACTGCCATCGCTTAGTATCGTAATGAATCCTAACGTTATACTCTCGATGACTTACAATGTTTTATAATTATTGGTAATATAATCAGTGAGAGATAAAAAAAAATCACAAAGATGCTGTTACTTTGGGTTATCGAATTTCATCGGGAAATGGTCCCAGATGTGGAGAGATAACCAAGGTGACTTTTGTTCAATTTTTGTTAGAGTTACGTGTAGATTCGGCGTTTACCAAGCTGGTAACGTCAATGCACCTCGAGGTTTATTAGTCATTTAGTAACATATATACGTTAGAAAAACAAAGCAAGACTCACCTGGCAAGCTGGACGTTTGTTTTCGCAGCGTAGGTGCAATCGTTGCATTTAAATGGCCTGATTTCTTTGGTACTCTCGTGCACGAGTTCCCTGTGTCTCCTCAACTCGTTTGCGGTGCGGAGGATGATCGGGCAACCTGGTAACCCACATTTGTACTGTTTACCAGCATGACGCAGTATGTGCTGCCTGAGTGTGTGCCTGTTTCGTGGGTTAATTTGTATCTCGTTAGTTAAGGTTTTGCATGTGTCCCACATTGTAATCTTTGTGCGCTATACTTTATTATAGTAAATATTTATGATTAACAGTCACAACATATTATAATACATACATGTGAATGTATTAATTTGAGTTGTACGTTCAAGGCATTTCATTTGGTTTGAAAAAAGTAAACGAAAAAGAAATTTCCAAAAAGCCGAATCGAAGCAAAGCCGCGAGATCCACCTGTTAGTACCCCAAGGGTGAGTACTCGACGCAACCGCGGTTAATAGTAGCCCCCAACGGTAGCGCGCAAATACACCCAGGCAGTGACCGCGCATACGGGAGAAAGAGTGTATAAGATACGCGCACACACAAAAGGCGAGGGGGCGCACGAAATCGTTATCTTTTTTTTTTTTTTGCCTTCCCCCTGCCCCGGCAACACGCGGAACCAAAACTGCAGTATATAAGGCAGAAGAAGAAGGAGGAGGAGAAGCTGCGGAGAGGCGAGCGACGATTTATAGTACACAGCGAAGAATGTTGCGAACAAAAGGGCATCCGATTTTTTTTTTTCGATAGCTCCTGCTGGCTACCGAGAAATTCTTGCGCTCGCGCGCGCGGGCCCACATATACACGTATGTATGGCGGAAGCAGCGAGAGAACGAGGAGGTGGGTCGGCTGATACGGTGTAGCCCTTCGCCGCGCTGGAGAAAGAAAGGAGCAGAGGTGGACAGGCGCAGGGAGACACACAGCCTACACACATATACACGAACGCGAGATAAAGAGCATCAGAGCGAAGCGAGGAGAAGGAAGAGAGGCCAACGGCGTATGTATATATACGTCAAAGGGGTGGGGGGTGGAAAACGCGTGTGTGCGAGCAAGCGATATATATCCGGGGCCGTCCTCTCGAGCGGGGCTTGGGCCACAATTGGCCGCGCAAGTGTAACGCCGCGCTTTTACATTGTGTAAAGGACGCCCCCGCCCATGAGAAATCACGAGTGTACGGGAAGACGACGAGCCCGATATGCCAGGAGCTGCTTCTTCCTTCTGCTGCATGTGCATCCATCCACCCTCCGCTCTGGCTCTTATCTCTTTTGCGTGGTCTTTGGGACGCGTCTGTCTTTGCTCTATGAGCGTTTATGCTTTATGCATCGGCTATTGTACTTATGCATAAGTACCTACGTATACACAATGACGCAGGTGGGAGATCCGCGATTGGTCGACGGTGAAATTTTCATTCGCGTGCTCGGGCGTTCGTCATCTCGATAGGGTTGTCGCATTAGTTATCTATTGTGTGGATGCTTTTCGGGCTGTCGAGTTTGCGCTGGAATCGTTTTTATACTTTACAAAACTCGATTGTTTTTCTACAAGGATTGATTACACGTACCATTTGACAAGTATACTTTCCGAGCACGATTATTTGTCTCGCGTTTACTCATCTAGATTGCACGTACACGACAACGGAATTCATTAAACAAAAAAAGCCGTGTGCTTGGTCAAATGATTGATTTCAATTGTTGTGATGTGAAATAGGTTTTCATCCACTTCCAATGTATTGCGTAAGCGAGCTACCGATACTCTGATAACATAATTTCCTCATGCAAGAACTCATGCAAACGATCGTTATTAGTAGATCTTATTCATCCAACGAAAAACCAATCAATCGATTACGATTCCCGTGAGAGTGAAAAGTAATATTAAAAAAAAAAAAAAAAAATCAAATCGTAAACAAGAGCTCACGTACTTATATTATGAAGGCGGTTCGACAGGAGAGCCGAAAGTAACGAGCCGCGCGTGTGTTCCTTAAATACATTGAGAAGCCGGAGCAAAAAGCGGCATCGCATACAGGGCGGTGCCATCACAGTGCACACGTATACATACATTTGTACACAACATAGAATAAAGTGCCCATACATCGTGCGATTTCTGACGTCTCTTGCATCACGTGCGATCGCACATAAAAGTCAGAGCACAGGGGAGATCGCGAAGAACCAGTTCCTTCGTAGCGCCTCTTGTACATATAAATATACCCACGCACTCACACACCCCGAGATGGCGGCTCTTTCTGTGGGTATCCATCTCCATCTCTCTTTTTCTCCATTAACAAAACGCGCCATTATACGCGGGATCAGAAGAGACACAGCCTATATAATGTATATGTATACCGATGCTAAACACGATCGGTGTGATTCATTCGATGCGAGCGAGCATTCGTTCGCATCAGCCAAAGGGGAACGAGCGCACACCTCCTTCGGCGCCGTTTTCTGATGCACCGCTCCGTCTTGTCTCCCTCCCCCCCCCCACACACACTCGATTTCTTGGCCTTCCTCCACTGGCTGAATTAGATAAATGGACGATATCAAGGCTGAGAGTGGACCGGAGGGAAAGAGAGATCGGCTGAATTTCGCCTGCCACACAGGATGGATTTTTGACCCGTGTCATTGTGGTACACCAGCAATGTTAATTACGAATCGTTGAGCAAGGACATTTTAGAAAAGTGGCAAAGTTCATACCGTTGCTAGCGAGACAGACATCTCGATTGAAAATGAAAAAAAAAAAAAAAAAGATGGACATATGAGAAACAATGAGGACAGAAAAATCCTTCAAAGGTACAACAGATGTACACCTACGTACGGATAATAGACGCAAAAGTTATATATCCTGTGAGGGTGAAAAAATCCACGAAAAGACTCGTAAACTTGACCTACACACTATTTTGTGGGAATTTGTATTTGCTTTTGCCGTCGTTCCGTATTTTTGTATTCGTCAAAGATGAACAAGTGCAGTCTTGGGAAACACGATGATGGAGTGAAAAAAGGGGGGCCACTCATCGGATTAATGAACCGATTCGAAAGTCAATTAAAAGGCGCGGTTAACGCGCACACAAGCCATTAATCACCGACACTCGAACGATCGATTTCGGAACGAGCGCATAAATCTCGTATACACAGCATAGCTATTATACCCGTCGATGCTTTGACTGAAAATAACGTATTCCCAACCTTGGACCACCCCCCCTCCAGTCGTTTCATCGCCGGCCGAAACATTGTAATCTCAATAAAACACGTGCACACGTATGGATCCCATATAGACGCGGAGAAGCCATAACTTGGATTAATGTCCGTCAGCCGAGTATTTACAAAAAAAAAAAAAAATTATATAAAATCCCGAATTTCTCGTGACTTGAGGCACTTGCCTCCTTTGCCCCTTCTACCGCTTGGAGCCATTCATCCTCCACCTCGGAGGTCCACCCGATGTCAACATCAGTGCCGGTCAATAAATATAAATCTTCTTCCTCTCTTGCCGCTCTTACGCGTCACACACGCATCAGATCCATCCGAAAGCTGCAGATAAGGAAGGGGGGGGGGAGGCCTAATCAAGGGGAAAGGGGAGCTCGTAAATCCAAGTGACGATTCGTGTAATTAAAATCAAGCCGCGAGCGTGTTTGTTTGGGAAAGAAAAAAAAAAAAAAATAGATGACCCACTCAGTGTCCGTCTCTTCTCTCCTGTACCAAGGGAATACGGCCGAGTTGTCTTGCATAAGTACATGGTATGACGTATATAGAAGCTTCGATTTTACAAGTATTAGCTTATAATATTACATATGTGTCTGTATACACGTACGATAGGTGAGCTGCGCGGGCATAGTAATCAACAGCCGGGTGCTCTCACTCTCTGAAATGCTGGACTTGTTTGCGCGTCCACCTCTTTCTTCTTTTTTTTTTTTTTTTTTCGGTCCTTCGTCGCTTTTCGATTCAAATTCGCACCAGGTTCGATCGGAGGAGCGACCGGCTGCATGCGCGTCCCTCTTCTTTTTTCTATCCTGGCTTGCGGAGCCGTGAACTTTTTTCCTCCAAGGAGGGATGTTCTCGTGAATTTATGGCTTTTGATTTTCGATCGGAGGATTCTAATTGAATGCCGATGCTGCAGGTACGGGCCTCGGGACTAGCGTCAGGTGCACGGGATTGCTTTGATACGCGTGCACGTGTAGGTATATATACATATAATACATGTGTGCGCTTTACAGATATGATGTTACCCGGTTGCCGAATTAATGAGGTCCGATGGCCATTATTTGCGCGAATTTTTACTCGTTGGGGAATCAAAGGGGCCCGTGTGGGACGTTGCAGTAACTTTGGGAGTTTACGCCGGGCCGCCCCGGTATTTGGAATAAGTGAGCGAAATTTATTTTTCCTCTTCTTATTTGTCATTCGAGCGAATGATATTTTTAAGCCGGAGATATGTAAAAGGACCTTTATTTCTTGTTTGTCGTTGATACGGTTGAGGAGTTGGGGGGGGGGGGAAATCGATATATTATCGTCGTGGAGATTGGAGATTTCGTCTTAAAATGGCATCGGAGGAGCAGTTGTGCCCCCAAAAAATTTCCTTTTTCCCTATTGTCAAAGGACCACGTTGGAAAACAGAGACTTTCAGGATTTGGTTTTATGATGATTAGAGATGGGTACTTGACTTGATACCAAAACGAAATAGCTCTCCAGATGGAAATTCATTAAAAATTTTCCAAAATTTTTACCGAAGGGATGGAACAATCAATAAAAATAATGCCGATAAGTTCGTGGAACTTCCTAGGAATGAGCTGATACCAGCCAGGTTCTTTCAACCCTTGAGGCATCCTTGCACGAAAGTCTCAGTTTAACTTAATAGTACAGTTATTTCTGAGTGATTAAACAAATGGTCTCAAAAATGTGATTGTTGCACCCAAATTGAAAGTTCATGAACACCTCGATTATCTACGGTGTATGCGCTTCATTTTAATGACATTCAAATGCAATGACCCTTCGATAACGAACGTAGATTAATATTTTGCTGATTCTGAAACACTTTGAAAGGTCCCCAACCCCTCGATTAACCAGCTTAAGCTCGAAAAAGCCGCATCAGACTCGAACAAACACCACGTACCTGCAAAGTGTAGGGGTACACTCTCTTTTGAAATTAAAAAAAAAAAAAAAAAAATAGCCGTATGGACATATATACACTGTACAGGTAGGAAAAAAAAGGTCGTCCTGCGCAGCTTCTGCCGGGGCGACGCGCGGCAGTACATAATGTTAAACTCGCTGTTCATAATTTTCCTCCCTCCCATTCGTCCCGCAACACCAGCCTGCATATACATAGTAATTTTTAAGTCCCCACGCTACTCCTGTACTTACACACTTGTACAGGCATACACGCTGCACACAAATGCGATTTTAACGAGTAGCATGGGTCGTGCAGGTTCTAAGCTATACGGAAAGGAGAGAAAATCGTGTGTATACATACGTATAAGCAATGTACACGTCGTGCGTGCGAATGTAACACGCAGAGGGATTACATTACGCTGTTGGTGCTTCTGGTGCCATGGCGATCGGGAATAGCGATGAGACGAATGTACATACACGCGGGACCTGCGTTTTATCGCAGAGCGACGTGTACTTGTATGTATAAGCACACCAATAATAATAATAATAATAATAATAATAATAATAACAACAACATGCATATATATATATATGGGTACGAGTAAGTAAGTCCCAGGGATGCGCGCGAGTGACTTATGTGCTCGCAGCAGCTCGTGTGTCCCAATACGTGCATCTTATATACTTGGGCATGTATGGGTAGGTATACATAGACGGCGTATAAAGGGGTGAGAGAGGGTAGCAAACGATGATGGAGATGCCGAGATCGTATCGGGCCGGGCTTACGCGGTGTATATGCGCTCGAGCTGCACGCGTAGCTTTTTTCCTCCCTCCCTCCCTCCCCCTCTTTCTTTCTGTTTCCACCTCTTGCGAGCGAGGCTGGTTTTTGTGCGAGGGTATATATAATATGTTCGGCCCCGTGTAGTGTGTGAATGAATGCGCGGGGAAACGATGAAAAGTGCGCTCGATTTGTCGCGCGTAAGTGGAACGATAAGCGAGATCGGCAAGTGGTTTAGATCGGGGCAGTTAATTCAGCTCGGGGATTGAAAAAGTTATTGGTGACGATCCGTGTGTGCGCTCGTGTGTTTTTGCTCCTTTTCGCTCGTTCCAATTTTTTTTTTTTCTTTTCTTTTTTTTTTTTTTTTTCCCCCAGCAGGTTACACACGTCTTTTGTTCGACGCGACTGTACGCGCAAGTTTGTCACTAAGCCGTGGGTTTTCATATACGTGTACACGTGTACGCTCATCTGTTGCGATTAAATTTTTTTTTCTATAGAATTATCAAATGGCTGCGCCACGCTGGCCACAAGCACGCGTAACTTGGCTCGTGACAAATTGCGGCTTGCGATGATTAAGGCTTTTTGCGCGTTGTCCGACCATTTTTAGTGAATGATGATTTTATATATTTTTTTCTGCTTTTACTTTTATTTTTGTACGGACTTGAACATTTCCGATTACTAATGTTACAACATTTTGAGAAACATTTTCATTCAAGTTAAAATATCGCATCAAAGGGGGCAATCTTTCCTACAGTGCTTTCAATCCGTAAACTGTTGTTGTAGACTTTGAAAACCCTCTTAATTTTAGTATAGAAAAATTAAACTCATAAAGAAGGGTTGCGAATACTTAAGAATTTATCAATCATAACCTTTTTAATAATTTTGATTGGTAATTTGTCAAATAAATATTTTCACAGGTCACCCTATTATTGATCACCATAATTGTCTTTTACACTTAGATGATCAGATATTGAATGTCAGTACTTCTTGTACAACTATTGAATAAATGAGGTATGTTACCAGATAATTTACATACTTTCAATCTTCGTGGATCGTTTGAAAAGGAATTAAAGTATACTTAATCCATAAAATTTTTTTTTTCCGTAAATGTTAAAAAAGTAACTGATTAACACTTGTATTAACCCAAAGTACATTGATTAATGCAAGGAGTACAAGTAAATATTCGTACGGACCAAAAATAGATGGTATATTTTTTACCCCTACAGATGGAAACCTTGTGGTTTGGAGGTCAAGTCCAGATTTAGATTCTTTGGAAAAAAAATATATATATAGAGGTAGGGTTATCCGACTCTGTCTTCATAACCAACTTGGAGTTCTCCATATTTGTCCACGTGCGTGTGTATATAAGGCATACTCTGCAAGGTATATACAGGGAAACCTAATTATTGTACGCGATGAATCAAAATTCTATTTGAGAGCACATCATAAAAATGAAGCATGTCCGTGTCATCCATTAAAAACTAAATTAAAAATTAAAATCAGAAACAGCGGTCATTTATATGAATCAAGCAAAAAAAAGAAAAAAGACTAGGGCATAGAGTAGTTAGACGGTAGGCACATATCACGCGAGTGCATTATATCCGTACATACTCGCAAAAGGAGGAGCAAAGACGGGAGTCGAGAGAGAGAGAGAGAGAGAGAGCAGCGAGTACGAGTGCACCGGGGCATTAATTAAAAAGGTTGCGCATTAAAATGATTTGTTTTAATTGGCTGAAAGCGCTGAGGTATTTACGAGCGGACGCGCGCTTATAATACACACACGCATATATATGTACGATCCTCTCTTAATTCTTCCTCTCCCGGCTCGCCTTTCCCTCTCTCCTCTGCGATACACAGCACGGACAGCCGATTCATCGCGACGATCGCGAAAAATCTTCCCTCTGTCTCCCCCCGACCCCCTACGCGTCTCATCAGCATCCCATATATATATACCTTTCATACAACACACACACACACGCGCGCGAGCTCACCCTCTTTATTATTAAGAGATCACCTCACGATCGCGAGGAAATTTTTTGGTACTTTCAACAAACAAGCGTGACTCGTCGATGCTTCATGCATCGTGTAGGTGTCGAAGTCGCGCGTGAGAAAGTTATACCCGCTGACACCGCGAGTACACATATAGGTATACATGTATAACAAGAAACGGTCGAAAGTATATAAGCGCGGGGATGCATTTCTTTTCTTGCCGAACCGGCTCGATGAATTATGGATCGCGCGAAGATTAATAATAACCGGGGCCCCCTCGGTGTATGAGTTACAGATTTAACGGGTCTTATATTTACGAAGCGTATATGTATATATATACATAATGTACAGTGTACACGTTGGTACATGCACTCGTATGACAGGGCACTCACGCCGTCGTCTCCTAGCCGATCTTCGTGCATTATTCCGTGGGCTAGTTCGAGATCAAAGCCGTATATGACCTTTTTTTTTTTTTTTTTTTTTTCGTGTAGAGAACGGTATATCAGGTTTACCCCGTGGCTTGTGTATACGATTCGGGGGTGATTAATCGCGTCTTGGTTGGTTATTCATGGGCAATAACCCCCTCCCCCCCCTCATACCGTGTGGATAGATCGAAAAAAACAAGAGCTTCGTTGTATACATCCAGTCCTCAAATTGCACACGATTGAGGGTGCCCGTACTCGGAAAATCAAGCCGATTCCGCAAAACTCACCGAATAAGCATCTCTTGGATTGTGCACTCTCCACTCTGCTCCGAAACGAAGGGCAAAAAACGAAGCCGATCTCGGCGCGAGATGCTTATCAAAGAAAAGGGCGATCCCCGTCCCCTAAAACCCGAGAGTTGCCCCCATTGGCTCCTACATACACGTATATGTATGTATGTACATACACCACGAGAAGAGCAGATCACGTATGTGTATATATATATATATATATATATATATACACGCGTGCGGCTCCTCCCGCAAGAGAGAGAGAGAGAGGAAATCAAGCCGGGCTCTAAATGCTCAAAACCCCAGCCGGAGAGAGGGAGGCTGTACGTGCAGGTATCGCTTCAGTGGGTGGAAACGAGAGAAGCATAGAGGGAGAAAAGCCGGCGCGATGAGAAAAAAAAAAAAAAAAAAAAAAACAGAGGGCACGTGGTATGTATATCATGTATACCCGTTGGCTCGCGAAACAGAAGAAGGACGAGGAGGACGGACGATGAGCGAGCGAGAGGGAAAAATTAAAAGGAGAGACGCGCGAGACGTATATCTTGAAGGAGGCTGGAGAGAAAAAAATCCTGTGTATATGCGTGTGTAAGAATATATATATATGTATATACGAATCGGGATCGTTGAATCGGCGAGCCTTGCCTATATACATATACCTGCGATGCATCTCTGGACAATATAGCGATGGCGTTGATGATGCTCGGCGAGAGCGAGCATTTTGGTGTGTACGTTCATTTGTACGTATGTACGTGCACGGGTGTATGGTTGATGGCGGCTCAGAGAGGGAAGAGAGGATAAAAAGAAGTAGAGACGAGAGGGCAGGCCGGGAATGAGCCGAAGGTGATGTATGGCCGACGTCGGACCTTCTTCGCCGGGACAGAGACAGATACGGGGAGAAGAAAAAAAAAAAAAACAAAAAAACAATATAGATATATTTATAAGCACGTACACGCGTGTATTGGTACGGAGAATGAGAGAAAAATGTATCCACTGCGCGAGCCATACGTGTATATAGCTGGGACGGAGAAAGGCGGGAGACGGCCATAGAGGAGGTGGAGAGGATGGCTCTTCTTGGCCCCCCCGGAGCAACTCTGTCATAACTCAATCCCACCTTCTCTCTCTCCGCGTGTCCATTCCCAGATGTTATACGCAAGAGACTCTGCTTGCACCTGCGAGATTCATCTCCCTCTCTCTCTTTCGTTCCCTCCGTTCCACAAAGGGCGGCTCCGCGCTCTAATCACAACTCTCCATTTCCTATACGCGTCACATTATTTTCTCCCTCTCTGATTGTAAAGGGCCCTCTTAGACGCTGTACTTTTGGTTGTTGCTTTCTTTTTTTTTTTTTTTTTTTTTTTTTTTTTTTTTTTTTTTTTTATTTTTACATTTCTTGGATAATTCAGCTACACGTGCAAGCTCCTTTTTTTTCCCCCAGCAGGTTACACACGTCTTTTGTTCGACGCGACTGTACGCGCAAGTTTGTCACTAAGCCGTGGGTTTTCATATACGTGTACACGTGTACGCTCATCTGTTGCGATTAAATTTTTTTTTCTATAGAATTATCAAATGGCTGCGCCACGNAATTCAGCTCGGGGATTGAAAAAGTTATTGGTGACGATCCGTGTGTGCGCTCGTGTGTTTTTGCTCCTTTTCGCTCGTTCCAATTTTTTTTTTTTTTTTTTTTTTTTTTTTTTTTTTTTCAATCTGAAATGTGTACATAGCAGCAGTAGTCACACTTTTGTTACTCTTGGTCCCGCGGTCGGTCGTTCGGGCCTTAATTCACGTGTGTCGCGACGAAAGGGTCGATCGATAGATCGCAAAGATTTTTCGAGCTCGCGTGTGTCCCAAAAGTGCTTGGGAATACATAATACGCAGCGAACAGGTACAGGGAGCAGTGACTTATTTGTTTTGGGCCTCCCCGGCAGAGATATTTATGAAATAGGGGAATCCCCCGGCCGGCTTCGTGTTCCTCGTTCCGCTCGCCCCTTTCGTTCCTTCCCTGCCTCTCCCCCGCTACGGCTTCTTTTTCGACGTGTCCTTCTTTATTGGGGCCTCGCTGGCTGATTGAAAGGATTATTTCGTATAATTTACGAGGCATTGTTGTTTCCCGTGTGACTCGGCGTATAGTCATGCACGAGCTTGATTTTTTTTTTTTTTTTTTTTTTATTCGTCTATTCGAAAGAGCCGATATTTTAAAATACCCTTCGCGTGATTTTTCTTTGGTTCTCGACAAAATAAAGAAGAAGTAACATAAAAAGGGCCTCTGCGATGCTGCTGAGGGCATTAATCACCGGAACACTGAATTTATCGCACGTTCCTTGTCGAGTGGATACGTTTGTAACTGCGAATACAATACAAATGTCAAGGGGAAGGGCTGCAAGATATTTTGGCATCCTAAGAATTTTAATCCCACCCCCGCTCCCTCTCTCTCTCGTCATTATTTGCTTCGCGTCACTAAATTAGCTCGCAAAAATCGAAACTGGACCGTATACGGTGAATCGAGTCCCATTAATTACGTAAGTATATGATCAGGGTGAAGCAACGCAGAATTTTTGCACGGCTATTAAATCATAGCATCCTTTGTCAGCCAATTTTCAACAAAGATAGGCAATGGTTTTTGGATAAAAAAGGTTGTTTTTTTTTGTTTTCATGACAAAAGATGACGTTAACAATGTATCTGATGTATAAAATAGAAAAAAAAAAAAAAAAATTATTGTATCTGTGACGTGGACAAATAAAACAAAAGAATTTTTATGAAGGAAATAGCTTAAAAGAGGAGTCATTTTGGAGTAACCGATGCTGTTCAATAAATGTAATTTCAGGCTAATACGTACAAGCAACCCCTTTTAAAACATTTGCGACTAAAAACACGATACAATGAAAGTACAAAAAATAACAATGATATTGAACAATATAATACCGTAGCATGGCATTGCTCCTAATAATTTAGTCATGCCGTTCACACAACTCATGTGGCAATGTATACGTAAGCACATTGTTTATATACACATGAACGCACGTTAAATGTTAGGATATAAGAATAAGAGTAAGCCCTACGAAGAATACATACAGAGGCAATTTGAGCACAGCAGGTACACTCGTACATCCTACTATCACACGCGCATTTTAGGCTTCACGTGTCCTTCCTTTCTCCGGACGCTTGGGTCACTCCTGATTATTCCCCTCGAGCACGAAAATCATCGGATTGCCATGGCGGGTGACGCTCTTAATCGGTGAGGCAGCAGGCCGGCCCCTATATTACATTGCCCCCACACGTACGGGGCTCGCACACGGAGCGACGTATAAACGTGACCAGCGTCGAACGTTGGGATAAGTTTGCATTAAGCGCTCCCTAATCAAACCTGGCTTTCGTAGCCTCCGAGTTTGAGGACGAGGTGAATGCCGGCTGTATATACGTATACACTCCTCGAATGGTTCGTATAGGGGCAGGCCTCACGCGTGAACAATATTACACGTTTTGATGTGGCGTTCTATAGCGTGTGCCGTAAATTCGGGCAGTATACCTCTATATGTGTGCTTGGACTTTGCTGAAGCTTGCTCTCTTACGCCATTAGGGCTGTGGTTGGAGCTCGTGGCTCAACGATGGTTACGCCTTGGAAATTCAGCTATCCGTCGTTTTATTTTGTCAAATGTCACCTCCTGGATTTATAAAACATTCCCCTACATTTAAAAGTATGCATCGTGTCCCAGCGTACGAAGGACTCATACGAAGGATAATTTTCAACAAAGGATGCCACGGAAGAAGAACCAAATCAAAAATTAAGTACGTTGTACGCGAAGGTTTGTTGCATCAGAGCACATCACATTGGTGCGCAGGGAAGGAGTGGTGCTTTCGCAAAGTCGTTAACGCCTCGGGAGGAGCTACGTTCGAGGAAACAAGGGCCAAGGGAGGTGGAGGTGAAATCAACAGAGAGAGGGTTCGTATAAACCGGAGCTTGCGAGTCTTGGCGCAACGATCTTTCGACCGCGTCCCTTGTCCCCTTCGGAACCCCGTATCGCCGCTCACGTTGGTCTATGTATCTACATCTATAATATTTTTTTGTCCCCTGGTGCAGTGTCTTCGATGATGCTCGAACTAGTAGATACATCTTGCGGTGTGATCGACATACAAGATAAACACGCGGTAAAATATAACCAACGTTTCATGATTTTATGCCATAGTATTGGAAAGGTGAAAAAAGGTTTTAAAAAACGCCCAAAGTAGGGAAAGTTTTTTTTTTTTTTTTTTTTTTTTTTTTAAGGTTACATTTCTTGGATAATTCAGCTACACGTGCAAGCTCCTAACTCAATTGTGAACCGTTAACAAAATATCGAGCGATAATTGTCGTTGGGGCCAATAACACTACCCGTAGTATAGGCACCGCTATTCCCTTTGTTCGCACGCACCGAGCTCTCATAATTCCGTCTGTCTCAATTTCCTTCAGAAAACATCGTTAATTCTCCAGTTTTGTTTAATCCCTCCTTCGAGTCCACGTGCCAGTGTGCACCCATATACATATATGCACGCACATACAGCTCGCTCTCGGTTTTCAGGACGAGCTTTCACCCCTTCGTTTCTCTCCCTCCCGTTTGGCCGCGTACACCCAACACCACCCTATGAACGCTGTACCAGCGCAGGCTGTTGCTGGGGATTCGTTTACAATAAACATGTCGCTCGCTAATTTTGTACGGCATAGGAAAAAAAAAAAAAAAAAAAAAACAAACAAAACGGAGACGTCTCTTGCATGCGCGGCAGTACCTATGGTGTCATTGTGGCACGAAAGCTCGTTGCTCATCTGGGAAATTAGGTGGATTGAACGAGGAAGAAAGGGTAGAGAATGAGGTTTCGCGGCTTATATACGGCTCTCGCAATTGTAAGCTTTTTCTCAGAGTTTCGTCATACTTGCTCCTCTGCTGTTGTGGTTCAGTTTCACTTTTTCACCAATTCATCGAACGAGTATTTGTTACTCATTTCGTTGAGCACTCGATTGTCAGTTAATTTTTGATGATTCGTTAATCCATTGGTAGAATACGTGGTATAAGATTCAAAGCCAGTGCGAATATAATTTTGGTGTTTTAACAAAGTATTGACGTGTGACATTTTTTTCATTGATTACTTCATCATATCGACACTTTTTTTTTAAGCTTATCTATGAGCGGCAATGCTTTAAATGTTTCAAAAAAATTAAAAAGTAGTTTATTAAATAAGCATAAAATTTATTTAATCAAAGGCATACACAGTCGGAGAAAATTTTTACGAGAACAATCAAGCTGTATTTATGACGTATAGTGATTTTTTAAATATTTTAGCTATGTACATTCTTATTAATTCTAGTTTTTAAAGGAAGTTTATTCATCTTAAATTGTAAAAAGGTAAACTTCACGATCGTTAAGTTTCTGCAAAGATCGAACATTCGATGAATTACTGTCCTTGGATAGACGTCTCAGAGCTTTAATCTATAAAGTAAAAAATTTAAATAAATAAGGCCATTTTTTAGAATTAAAATTGTAACAGTTGAAATTGATCACGCAAAACTTACAGTGAGTGGGCTTACTTCAAAGGGGTGACGTGGTACAACCCATAAGACATTTTCGGTGCAAGGAGGTGTGGTTAGTGATCCGCTATAGCTGAATACTGCACTAATTTCGTTAAATTTATTAAAATTAATATTAAATACTCCATAATCGTCTTCAGATGCAGATATGCTGATGAGATGGTTAGCTCGATGTTTCTTTAATTATTTAACAATCACAAGTTACAAATGTATGCTTGTCGCATTATTAAAAATTTATAAAATGAACAAATGTGTAGTATGTATGAAATACTTACAGGAATTGTTTTAAGAAGTGCACCTAAAACTAAAAAACCATCCTCGTATTGCAACGCTTCCTCAAAGTCTTTGTAAGCACTATTTATGTGCACTAAATGTAGTTCCGCATCATATCTAAGAAGGAAAAATGGTGTTTTACAGAAAAACGTTACGTAAAACATTGTTTGACATTAATTATCTCACCAAAGGCTAAATTGGCGAAATTAAATTGTTTTTAGTCGATAAAAAACTAGATGGTATACGGGTAAGTTAATTTTTATCCATTAATGGTAAAATGGCAAAAACAAACCGTCGTCCGTAAAATGCATGTTCAGTACCAGGTTCATGTGATCTTGCCCAATGCAGATGTAAATCAAGAAACTTATAACGTGGTATTGTCTCGGATGCAGAAACAGCTAGGTCTTCGTTTTCCCATTTACTGGTTGAATTAACTTACAAGATCATAATGAGTTATTACGAATCTTTTTAGGAAAAATAACGTTTGACACCTAAAATAACTGTCTAATAAAAATTATATTACCTGTGTGGCCATCTTTTCCTATTATAACAGATACTGATGTCAATCGATCATAATTCTCGAATTCGAATGGTAAATAATAAGTGTGTAATATTTGAGCTTCGTTATTCAAATCGATTGGAGATTGTCTTAATCCCGTTCGACAAATGGGGAAATTATCTTCAATTAAATTAGTAACTTTATACAGCTTCATGTATCCTATAGTGATTTAAAAAAAATATTAGACATTACGAAAAATTATAAGAGGATATAAATGACAAAAATTATTTTCTCATATAAATGTTGTTTACACTTACCGTGGCATGGCGAGACCAATGCTACGATGGCTATTGAAAATACTACGTGGCTATACATTAAAAAAAATAATGCGAAGTTTTAAAACGAACAATTGCCGAAACAACGCTTGATGGCACTACTAACTAAGAAAAACAGCCATTTTACTTCCTTTTATACCTATTTTTTGCAATTTAATGCTATTGATATTGCAGTTATCTAACCGACTCTTATTAAGTAGTAAGATAATACGACAGCACTTTTTAAGTTTACTGCTTTTAAAAGCATGGATTTCAAAAGAGCAATATTGTTCTTTGTTTTCGTATAATTTTAATTCAGTTGATACCTTAGAAAACGTGGCCTTATACATCTTATCTTATTTTATTTTATTAAATAAGATGTGTTTGCTTCCAGACTTAGGTCAACTGATAACTGATAAGTGGCATTATTAACACACATAATATGAAGATTATGGTAAATATTAGAGTTATTTTTACTTTTATTTCATGATAAGGTAGTTGATCAAGTAGTGACTTGACCCCAAAAAAATTGCGATGTCAATATTGAAATTTATGAAAAATAGTAAATTTTTATTCAATATCTCACTTATATGAGTTTTAAGTAATACAGGTATTAAAATTATGGCAGGGAGCAGGATGAGCTAGTGAAAAAAAATTAAAATTTGATTGCAAAAATATACGGTAACACAAACTATAATATAATGATAATAATAATAATAATAATAATAATAATAATAATAATAATAATAATAATNTGATTTCGCAATTTTTGGCCCCCAATTTGAAAGTCAGTGTCGAAATAGATACAAGAATTATATGTGAGGTCCCCACCGTGTTCTTGGAATCGCGTGCAGAGAGAGAGAGAGAGAGAGAGAGAGAAAGAATAGCAGTGCGCTCATATACAACTACTTTCAAGGCTTTTAAAAAGATGATAAAATACCAAATGACCTTGAAGTAATTATTAATCAGCTACGATAATTTTGTGTACATGTCTAGACATATTAGGTATACATGAAGTATTAAGATTATACAAAATTTAATTTCTTGATAAAATACTTACGGAAATTTACTGATAGTGTTCCAGAGTAAACATTACACATTTTTCGTGGAAAGCATTAGCTTTGTGTGAAAATCGATACAAAATGTTTTTATTAAAGAAATCAATACAGCACGAGTAAGTAGTAGAATATCATATAATTTATATTTTACAAAAATTAAAAAAATACAGGAATCTGTGGATAAAAAAAAATTTATTTGAAAAAAGAACTACCTAAATTTCATTGTTGTTCACGAATTTGATTTTTATAAATTTCTAAATAAATAATTTATACCAAATAAAAGTGATTGGTGGAAATGAAAGCGAAAAAAATTTTGTAACAGTGAAGCTTTTTCAGTAAAATTAAATTTCTTTTTTTTTCAAATTATATGAAAAATTATTCATCTGATCACCGATATGCATCAATCTCCTACTATAAGTGCACGTATTGTATTCAACTTTTAAGCGCAGTACAAATCTTAAATTGCATTCTTTCTGTTTGAAAAATACCTCTGATTTTTGGTAATCGTTAAAATTGCTCTGTCCAATGAACTGGATAAAAATCCATATTAAAGTACGCATGGCCAGAATTTAATTTACTTTTCGGGCAAAACTTTATTACAACAATAGTTTGTAATAGTTTGTCCACGTGGGGGGGGGGGGCATTAAAAATGTTCATCTAGTTCCTTTGCAGTGAGCAGCTACCCACCTTACAAGCGACAAAGTAGGGCTCTTATTTTGCGGTCACTTCTGCGTGTCCGTGTCCACAATAAAAGCTCAAGAACGCCGCGAAAGGCGCGAAAATTCAAACCTTAAATTACGTTTAAAAGGCCAGAGTGGGAAAGGGGTGGGGCGCAATAGAAAAGCGACGAAGCTCAAGGCTGTCAGGGCTCGTTAAATAACAGCGCAGTAGTCACGGAAAAGAAGCAGCGGCGGGGCTTTTGTTCGCGTGCGCGAAAAAGACCGAAACCTAGGGGCGCTGGGAATGTATATGCATATGTATACTTTCACGTGCCAAAGGGTAGGGATAACATCCAAAAGTCGGCGGGAGACGTCGACAGCGGCCGCTGCTGTTGCGGTTTGGCGACGTTTTAGGGCCGTACCGGGGTTGACTTCGTTTATCTTTTTCCCCGGCACAGACCCACGAAACTCACCGATGTCCACGTAAGGCGAGAGGCGGCAAAGAGACGCGCCTGCGATAGGCCTCGACGACAGGAATTTTTATTGTACGCAGTAAATTTCCCGGCGGATTGTTTTCGAGCAATGATTAAAGTCGGATGAGATTATTTTTTTCCCTCTCTTTTTCTCGTTACTTTATTCCACAGGGCGGGTCCTGTTTCGAAATATTTCCATCCAAAAAAGCAAGACCATTAGAATTTCCCCCGTAAATTACAGATCAAATTATACTCGTTGGTCATATAAATTTTCAACTTCATGGAAACTTCCTTAACCGGGGTAAAAGAAACGGTATATTAAAACACACGATAATGAGAATGCAAAAAAAAAAAAAAAAAAAAAAAATTATTGTATCTGTGACGTGGACAAATAAAACAAAAGAATTTTTATGAAGGAAATAGCTTAAAAGAGGAGTCATTTTGGAGTAACCGATGCTGTTCAATAAATGTAATTTCAGGCTAATACGTACAAGCAACCCCTTTTAAAACATTTGCGACTAAAAACACGATACAATGAAAGTACAAAAAATAACAATGATATTGAACAATATNATAATGAGAATGCAAAAAAAAAAAAAAAAAAAAAAAAAATTGATTTAGATTAAACCGAAAGAATTTCCCTCGATTGTTGTACCGAGGTATAATTGAATTTTTCAATTAATGGCTTTTTCAATTTAAATTTAAGATTTTAATTGCAGGAGCAGCTTTAAATGGGAAATAAGTAATTATAACGAACAGAGAGAATTAGAGTACGAGGAAGCTCGAGCGCGAGCGAGAAAAAGGACGTAAAAGGACGAAAATTCGAGAAAGCAGCGTGTATGTGCAGTCGAAAACAGCGGACCGTAAAAAACAAAGGCAAAGACGGGGCACGGGGCGGCGAGAGAAAAAGCCGGCGCGAGAAGCACATGGGGTCAAAGAGAAAGGGTCGAAAAAGCCAGAGGGAGAAAGGGGGCGGGAAAAGAAGAAACATCGAGCTGTGGGCAGTCGAGCCCATATCCGTACCGCATATATGTATATGTATGTATGTATGTGAGCGTGTCGCCAACCACAAGCCCGTTTTATTTTATGAATGGCGATAATTCACGCGACAGAGGCTATGTATATATATATATGTATGTGGCTGGTGGTGTACGCGTGTGCTCCCTGGCTCGCCGCTAAACTGCCCGCGAGTTTTCGCGGCAATTCCGCGCGGTCCTCCAGTCGAGTTGAGCTCAAGGAGGTGAAGGGAAATTAGAGAAAGGGGACTTTTTCCTGTGCCCAGCTCCTGTTTTTATGCTTTCCAATTTCACGTGCGGCGTGTAATGAACGTTTATCTTGTCGCGACAGAGCGAGCGGTCGGTGCTTAAAGACTGTTGTTATTGCCGTGAGCCTTTTGTTGCTCTCGTATTATGAAAATGAGAAACTTGGGAGGAACGATTGGTTATACAGTAGTTGTTATTTTTCTTGTGAAAAATCGGCTGAATTTTTTGCAAACTTTTACGACCTTTCAATTTTTCTACGGTACTAGTTATGTTAGTCGCGTTTCGTGCGATCTACGTGATTGACACTAGTTTTATAATCGAGTAAAAAATTTTGCTTACATTTTTTTTCTTCACTTATTCATTCCTGCGAACGATAGTACCACATTTTACTAAAACATTTTTTATATTGCCATCGACCGTGTAATTTTTCTTAATGAAAATGTATACGGTGTATATTAGGAATTACAGTTAGCACATGAAATTACAGCTACGTATAAGACGGATAATTTAATTCCACATTAGCTTGAAAAGAATTAAGTTTATTTGTTTGTTTCTTTTAAAATTATCATTAAATAACACTAAATAGAGTTGTACTAATTGTATAGACGCGTATAGTTATCCAGTGCTTAGGTATAAACATTTCATGCAGGCATAAATAGTTGTAGCACTTGTTGTAAGCGATTATAAAGTGAAAGTAGAAAAGCGAGTCTTAAGTTGAGATGAAAAATATATGCTTTGCAAAAAAATAATATAGCCACAATGTGTACTTATACGTAATCGGTAGCGCGCAAAAAAGTATTTTCATCATTCATGAAAAAAAAAAAAAAAAAAAAAATAAATGACACACTGCGATGAACTTTCTGCAATTATAATAAGTGATAACAGTTTGGGTGCGTGTAGAATGTTTGCCAAATACGCTTCGACTTACATTGTGTGTAGTTTTAATTTCGCTATCGAGTCACACACAAATTAACATACTACTATAAGTGGAGATAACGCATTATGTGTCGGTAACACATTATCCACCGCCTTCGCACACAAACTCCAACAAATCTCGAGATATAAGTTTATTCCAGAACTGCAGCTAGTACATTCGAAAACAGCAAGCGACTAATACTTGAGTTTATAATATTCTTGTCGTGGGGTGAAAACACATAATCAGCTATGTTTGAGTTTCTAGATGCAAAAATGTTGCTTTTAAGTGCATTTTTAGGAGCAATTTACTGGTATTTGAAGTTTCGCATTTTCTACTTTTGGAAAAAACATAATATCCCTCACGAGAGTCCATCCATACCTTTGGGCAACATTCCAGTTTCATACTTCTTTGCATCGATACCCTTAGGTAAGTAAATAATATGTTCAAATATTTTTAATGTATTACATAATTAACAGTTATTCTCTTAAATATTTATACTCATTGAGAAAGCTAATCTTTAATTTTGATCTTATAGGAACTCTCCTTGCAAAATCTTATGAAAAATTTTGCCACTATCCATTCCATGGCATATATGTGTTTCATAGACCAGTTGTGGTGATAAACGATCCAGAACTTATTCGAACAGTATTGGTCAAAGAATTCCATAAATTTACTGATCGAGGCTTTCTTATGGACGAACAAGTTGATCGCATGGCTGGAAACTTATTTTTACAACCCTTTCAAAAGTGGAAGATATCGAGGGCCAAATTTACTCCTACCTTCACCCCAGGAAAACTAAAACAAATTCACTATTTGATGGTGGAAGTGAGTAACGTTATGATTAAAATTTGTGATGCTGAGTTGGAAAAATCTGACGTTTTGGAATTAAAGGATATAATGGCAAGGTAGTAGATCAAAATACATGATGTGCAAATATTTTTTTTTCTCAATAATAATATTTTAACTTTTACTATGCGGACAGATACATGACGGATATTATATCGTCTACAGTTTATGGCTTCAACTGCAATAGTTTAGAAAATCCAAATTGTGAATTTCGTCGTTTTGGATTAAGAGCATTTGAATTTGGCAGAATAGTTCTAGTATTTTCAATTTTTTTCCCCGAATTGCTACAATTAATCACTGTACCGTTGTACCGGTCAGAAGCTACTCAATTTTTCGAAAAAATTTTCAAGGAAATAGTGGAGTACCGTCGCAACAACAAAGTCATAAGAAAAGATTTTTTAAACCTCTTGATACAGCTGATGGACAATGGCATGGTGGAAGACGATGACAGCTCTTCTAATGAACCAATTAAAGGTATTACATGGAGCAGGATGTTTATTAGAGTTTAGTTTTTAAGAAAAATGAGTGTGGCAACAAAGTAAAAAAATTTTTTTCAGATCACAAACACGTTAGCATGAAAGAGGCATCTGCACAAGCTTTTTTATTTTTCCTGGCAGGATTTGAGACGTCATCGTCGACTGCCACTTTCTGCTTACTGGAATTGGCCATGAATCCAGAAGTTCAACAACAGTTACAGCAAGAAATTGATACGATAGTCGCAGAAAATCCAGCTGGCTTGACTTATGAATGTATTTCACAAATGAATTATTTAGACATGGTGTTTAAAGGTTAAAATTGTCTCGTAACACTTTAATTTAAAGTTAAAATCCAAACACAAAACGCATAGTTCAATGATTATAATGATTCTAGAAACGTTAAGGAAATATCCATCATTGCCTTATTTGAATCGCATTTGTGTCGAGGATTACAAAATCCCAGGCTCAGGGTTTACTATTCCCAAAGGAATGCGAGTAATTATTTCAGCATTAGGAATACACCACAATCCAGAATATTTTCCGAATCCGAGCAAATTCGATCCAACTCGTTTTACGAAGAAAAATCTGGCTTTGAGAAATCCATATGTTCATTTGGGATTTGGGGAAGGTCCTCGCAACTGCATAGGTAAAATTTTGAAAAAAAAAAAAAAAAAAAATAGGAGAAGATAAGATAAGAATCGTTGAATTGAAATTTCGTCATTATTTTCAGGAAAGCAATTCGGCATACTACAAGCAAAGCAGGCATTGGCAGCACTCTTACATAATTATACTTTTCGCATTTGTGATAAGACTAAACTTCCGATAAAAATTGATACCGAAAATATCGTTCAGACAACTGTAGACGGTATACACTTGTCTGTCGAGAAAAGGCGTACGCAAAGCTTTATTTTCCATCAGTGATGCAGTAGAAAGTATAATATATGAAGATTATTCAAAAGGTAAACGGCATAAAAACTTGATAATATCTATTTAGCTAGTAGGTAAGAAATGATTTATTAAAATATATCTAAAAGGTTTAAAATTAATTCATGTTATATTTTTTTTACTCCCCGATTTTTCGTAAAAAATTAATAAGTTTATCAAAATCGGCGAAAAAGTCAACAACCAATTTCCACGATACTCGGTGCCCATCGCGAGCTTTTTTAAGGGCCAGTTTGCCATTATTTTGCGTCCTGCGTACAGATAAACGGCTACACGCATATACCCCGTGCAAGTTACTCCTCTTGTGCAGATGTAAGTACGCCATCGCGCACGTGAGTGCAGCCAAGATGGAGTTCATAGTTGCTGAGAGAATGAAGAGAACGAAGGAGGGAGAAGGATAAGAACCAAGGGGCACGACAGGAGGAGAAGGAGAAGAAGATATTATACCCGTGCAATTCACTTTTGTGGACTAAAAGTATAAAAATAATGCGGGAAAGAGAGGAAAATACAAGAGATAAAAGGGCTGCTTATGGCAGGGTGGTGTGGCTTTCAGCTCGGCCAGTAGCAGCTCTTCCTTCTCTTAGGATCGTATGTAACGTGTACTATCATGAATATATATTATATGTGCATACATCGCGGCGGGCTCCTGTTCACTTTTGCGGTGTGCCATTCTGTTCGCTCCGTACATGTGAGTATACTTGCTCTTTGGCAATACCAAAGCTCCGTGGTATAGTGAGAAGCGATTCTCTTTGACATCGGTTTGTGGTGGAATCCACGGAATAGAAAGAAATAATAATTGGCGTCGATTCAAAAACTCCTAGCATCGTTGAATCAGCATTTTGATTGTTGCTTATCTAGGCTTGCACACAATATACTTGAACCTTTTTTTTTTTTTTTTTTTTTTTTTTTTTTTTTTTTTTTTTTTTTTTTTTTAATTACTCGACGGTGTATCTACTATTCTAGTGCATGTTAGAGAGGAAAGTGCTATTTGTTTGGTTTTACAATCACGCATTTCTCGTAAAAGTGAAATTACGGCATCGTTATGCCACCAATGCTACGTATAGTGAGTGGAATAATCAACTTAAGCGGGCGCTAGAATACCCCTTAGCTGAACAAAAAATGTCATTCCTACAACAATAACTTTGACCCTACACCTTCACCCGTACCAGTAGTCATTGGTATACCATAAGTAAAGTCATATGAAATTTTTTTTTCCCTGATGTTAAATTTTTAATACTTTTGTAATATATTAGATGAGACTTGGGGGTTGAGAAACTACAAGTTTATCATCCATGAGTTTTTATCATTGCAAAATATTCCATTTATACGTTGTTGTTTGACAATGACTTCAATATTCTAGTTAAAATTTCGTAAATCTAAAATGTAGTCTTGAAATTCAGGAATTTGGAAAGTAGCAAACTAAAAAGTGTTTAATACAGAGACATACATATCCACTCTTATTAAAACAGCCCCCACAGATCTTTGTATCCTTTAATTAACGGTTAATTGTTGACATACCTCTACGAAGCTATCGGGAAGAGAAGATTTGATGATTTCGCAATTTTTGGCCCCCAATTTGAAAGTCAGTGTCGAAATAGATACAAGAATTATATGTGAGGTCCCCACCGTGTTCTTGGAATCGCGTGCAGAGAGAGAGAGAGAGAGAGAGAGAGAAAGAATAGCAGTGCGCTCATATACAGAGACCGTGTGCGGGAGCTGCTCCATCCCGTAATTACCTTCCCTCTTTCGTTTCTTCCATGCCGGAGCAACAGTAGTGCAAGTAAACTCGCGAGAGCAAGTTCTCTTTTTTTTTATGTTTCTCTACTTCTCCCTTCGGATGAGAGGACCGATGCTCCAGCCGAGATCCTTTGCATGCATAAGCACTGAACGCAGGTCACCTCCCTTTTTTCTCTCATTCCCCTGCTAGCTCTCTCTCTCTCTTCTCGTTCTCATTGCTCGTTTCGCATTGATTTCCTTTTTCTCGTCTTCAGTTATTTTTTTTAAATCTTAATTGATGTACTTTTTTTTTGCAGCTTTTCTCCCAAGAGAATGTGTTTTTTCCACGTTCGTTTGTCCTAGTATTTATGTGGCTTGTGTACGCGGTGTCAGTGATACACGCGTGACTTGTGCGGAGAGATAATCAAATGAATTAACAGAAGTCGTGTCTCTTTCTTGTCACCACAGATTTTACTTTTCTAATGGTAGAAAATAATCTGCCGATACAATTTTCCACAGATCCACGTTGGAAATCACGCGATGGGCAAAGGAGTCATGCGTTGGATGCTCGGCCATAACGATAACAAGATAAATTGTACCGTTAGGCTTGGGCGCGCGTAATCTTTTTCGGTGGGAAAATGAGTCCATAACCCGTGATCGTGACGGACTTACCAAAAAATTTATAAATGTAAGAAATGTAAATTCGTCATAATTAATTACATTAATTTTTAACAATCACTTTTTATTTTCCNAAAAAAAAAAAAAAAAAAAAAAAAAAAAAAAAAAAAAAAAAAAAAAAAAAAAAAAAAAAAAAAAAAAAAAAAAAAAAAAAAAAAATAGAAACCGTGGCGTCCGAGAAAAACACACGAAAGCCAATGCATTCGAAGAGCCTCGCGATCGTTAAAGCTAAGACGGCCTACATTGTAATCGCCAAGAAAATACAACACCACCGCGCCGTGCGAAACAATCCGACGTATCGTAATCCAGCGTACGTGTCCCTATGGTTGTTGAAACAAACGCTTGAGGGGCGCACGGGGTCCAGATTTTCCCGTATTCATTTTGTCCCCAACGAAAAAATGGCCCCTCGCTCCCACCCAAAAGCTCTCAGTCCGAACGACTTGCCGACCGGGAGATCCACTCCGCTGACGGAATTCCGTGTACGCTGACGCACGTGGCAATCGTGGAGTGCCCAGGACGAGACAAAAATCCAACCGAAAGCGACAATCGAATTTTACGATCCCACCATCGTCACGTCTATACCGCGTGTGCGGACGGCAATATCATATTCGAAAGCCAATGTTGGCTGGTTTTCACGCAACGGAGGAGGATATAGACACGTACAAACGGATCGTGCGGTGGAAAAAGTGCTCGGCACCAATGCCCCTGGATAAGACCGCTGCAAGCTCCACTCGCGTCCTGTAATGGCTCATGTGCGTACGCACACTGGTCAGTTCAGCCTATACGTTGGTACAAAGCTCGAGAGATGCCTTCCCTCGTGTTAGTTACAAGCACACGTTACAAGGCCAGTAAAAAAGGACGAAGCGGGGGGGGGGGTGTCTCTTCCATGGTAGTACAAGGAAGAATCGGCTCAAGATGGGATGGAGAAGTGAAATGGAGGAAGGGGAGTGAATGAGTCCGTGTGTGGCGCAAGAGGTGCTCGGTAATGCGATACGAGCTCGTTGAATACGAATCGTTCCAGGCTGGGAAGGAAAGCGGGGTCAGGGGCTAAAAGGCCGCCACTGTGGATCGCGCTATTGTCCGAGAGCCCATGTGAGAGGCGGATGGGCTGGATCGTCCAAGCTTTCAGGAGAGCTGGAGAAATTATGCGATCGTAGGGGAGACGAGGTGGCCTGATCTAAGGTATTTGGCAAAAGGAGTTGCAACGTATGTATATACAGTTTAACTTGTGTAAAGGTGATAGCAAGGGTGGTGGATACAAGTCAATGATAATAATGTGGGATCACTTTGCAGCTGGGTATTGCTAAAGTGTCAATTCAATGAATACCTCAGTAAGTGAGATATTTTTACGGTACGTTATTTGAGTACGGTAGGTTTGATGATGGTCCGTCTACATGTAACCTAAGCTGATGCATGAAATACACAAAATTTCGCTCCAGCATTTTAGTTGCCGCTATGTATCGGACACGCTAACCAGAGTTGAATTGACTTTATTTTAATCGTAATTATACATTTCTGGAAACTCCATATGATCATTTACTTTTCTGATATAGTAGTAAGTTAATCAGGTGAGAGTACTTTTATGAATACTCCCGTGAAGAACCATCATCGCTGTTATCTATCTTGAAACAACCGAACCGCAATATTGAGACATAAATTCCAGCGCGAGTGAAAATAGATAATGTATCCATGAAAACATTTCCGATCAGTGATGCTCCATACCTAAAATCCAAAAACGATAGAGATACTCACGCCAGAGGAGCAAACGATGATGATGTGAGCCCACGTGCGTAAGCTTGCACGATCGCGTGCATATTCGAAACGGTCGGGGCACAGGGGAAAATAAAAGACAGTGAATCAGCATGAAGCGCCAACCGTCGAGCCAAAGGGCCGAAACATGTATACGTTCACGTGTAAACTACGCCGGCGAAGGTATTAACGCTTGGTTTACAGCCGAGGACCGGCATCGGCGTAAGACCGGCTCGATGCTTTAATACTTATGTCGGGCGCTCGGCGTCGCACACGCTATATAATACATCCGAGCTTTACTGGTACACGTATCGCGTGGGTGCACCGCGAAGATCACGTACGTCGCATGGGCGTAAAACGTCACAAATAAGGCTACCTTGGTATTTTCGGCGAGAGGTCCAATAAACCGAGTCCGCACATGGCGAGGCGAGCGTTAAATACTGCAACTGCACTCGGACACGTCGGATGGGAGGTGTTGATACGAGGGCGAGAGCCGTGGTTCATCCGTGCTTTTGTCGACTTTTCCACTGGATTATTAAACGAGGAATTTTTCTTTTCCGCTGAAGAGACGTTGTTGCCATTCGTTCTCGTCCCTGCACCTCTTGGGATGAAAGGTTTTTTTGTACATACGTCCAGTGGGGGCATGGAATCGATAACAACGAGTCACGTCGAGACCCTCTTATTTATGAAAGGCAAGTGTAATCGTTAAATTCTCACCAGAGCGACTCTAGTTGTTGCAGTGGGAAAACAAAGAAAGTTCGAAGCAGTTGTACAACAAAGCCCGACTTTTTCACAATTCATCGCATTCTACCCGCACCCTTATATACCCTACTCGAGTCACTTACAATTTTCATCGAGTTTTGTTCTTCCTCCCAGCCAAGGCCTGGGTCTTCTTTTCGTTTTATTACTGAAAAATTCGTAGGTACACACAAAACAACTTTCGCCAAGCGCGCCCCATCAAATCCCGCTCTTGCATTTTTTACGCGAAGGCACTTAATTAAAATTGCAACTCGCACAAAAACGCACCCTCCCCCACCCCACCACCACACCTTCCAAGTCGCTAAACTTTCATAAATCGCTTCATTTATGCAAACTGCAAAGTTCCATGCATAACTTGCCAATTTCTCTCTCGGGTGTGGGAGGGCATCGCGCGAAAATTAACAAACACGCCGACTTTTCCTTGTCCGTTTGGATTTTCATGCCCACCTCCACCCCTTCCCAGCACGCCATCCAAGTTTTTAACCCAACCCGGCTGTATGCATATAGTGTACAGCCGCGCGTCTTGTGTATCTTCGTATTAAAGTGTAACTTCGCTTCCTACCAATTATATTTTCCTCTTTCCCGGAGAGAACGAAAAAAGAAAACAGGTGGTGCGAACAAAAAAATTTTTTTTTTTTCTTTTCTTTTTTCCATCATCCGCAGGGAGAAAAACAACGAGTGGGGTTGCCGTTCTTTTTGCGCATATGTATATATTTACTACTCGGGCGTTACGGTGCTTCATTTTATAGTTATACGCAGAGAGGACACTTTTACTATACGTGGCTGCCGTTGGAGCATATAGGAAGAGGAGAGCGAGGCCAGTAGTTCGCGGCCCGCGGACGTTTATTGTCTTTTATACTCCTCCACCTCTACTCCTCTTCTCATTCCCTCCGCGTGTGTGTGAGCGTAGCCCTCCGAGAGAGCTCGTTTGTTTATTTATACGTACGTACACGCGGCGACGCTTGTAATGCCAAGTGCGAACGCGCGAAACAAATTTCCTCTGTTTTATTGCCATTAGTTGTTCCCGCTCGTGCCCACGCGATGCCGGATATAGGGAGTCGCATTAAAATTTGCCGGCCGATTATTTCCTCCCCCCCCCCTCTCCCTGCCTGGCTCAGCTTGGCTCGATTGAGCACGTGTATGTGTACACGCGTCTCTCGGCTCCTGCCTCGTATTTTTATTTTTAATTATTCACGAGCTGCTCTCACACTGCTCTTTCTCCTGTTTACGGTATTTGTAAGATGTTACTACATCCAACGTGCCTTTGAACATTTATTTTTCACTCTGGCTTACAAATAAATATATTTCGTGCTTTAAAAAATACAACTTCAATATCTAGGCCATGGCCGTCCGCACGTGTAAATTATGTATTTTGCACGCTAAATTTTTACGCAAATTTAGAGAATCAGGCCTTCAAATTTTGTAAATTCTATGTACTTTTTTTTTTTTTTAATTTAAAAAATTTTTTTGGTGATAAACTATTAAAACGACGTTTCAAAAAGGTATGAAGAAAAGGGGGTTTACACTAGATTAGCCCAAAATACATATATACACACGTGACTCTAAAAACTATTTTGCGTAATGATTGTGAGGAGTACAACTTACTTGGTGTAGAATCCATCTCCACATTCGTGACATACGTATTTTCGTTCCCTCGCGTCCTTGGTAGCTTCTACACCAGCAGAATCGGAGCACTTGTTGCAATGGCCAGCCATGTCACACCTGCGCACGAAAGTGGCTCTGCAATGGGTACAGGAATAAGGACGTTCCCCGGTATGCACTCTCAAGTGTTCCCTCAAGTTGAACTTGGAAAATAACTTTTGGCACAACGGACAAGGGTACTTTGGTCTGTCGCGCGTCTTCCTCCCGGCTCCGGGTGCAGAGTCAATCTCAACGGGATTCCCGTGCAACACTTGGTGGAACATAAATTCAGACTCCGACTCCGTATTGAAACAACATTTATCGCACGCGTACGCAGCTGCGGCATCAGCGGTGGTAACGTTGCTTCGTGAGCAGCGATTGTCTCGCGTGTGAGTCGTGACGTCTTGCGGGATGGCAAACTTTTCCCCGCACTTGCCACACCTGTACACAACACGCGGGTAAAGCACACGCTTTTCAACCCTATATTTTTTCTTCATCAAAATCATTCAGTCTTACCTGTGACACAGCTCTAAGTGCGTGTCGAACATGTGCCGTTTGAATTCAGCCAAATTGCTTAGCGTCTCCTTGCAGTGTGCACAAACGCGCTGGCAAGACCCCTTTTTCGAACTTTTGACCTTTTCCTTGTGACTGGATGTGCGCCTGTGGCCGACGGCTTTTCTCTTGGTTTTGAAATTCGTCGAGCAGAACGAGCAAAAGTACGGATTGAGGTCATTGGGGTGGGGCTCGGTCTTGTGCTGGTTGAGCTGGTGTCGTTGCAGAGCGAGCTTGGAACGGGCCACGTGCTCGCAATGGCTGCATTTCATGATGCATTGGTACTCGTCGGAGGCGCTCTCGTCGACCTCGTGACCGGTTTCCCTAGCGTGTACGCGAAGCTGAACGTTGTACCTTTTTGGGGACAAATTATACGCTTTTTCTTTTCAATTATCATTAACTGGTTTACATTTCTATAGTTTTTTTTTTTATCACGGTTAATTTTGGCTTGATTACTAGATAATGAAAAATTTGCTCAGGTAAAAAATGCACAATGATGTACCGAATGTCGTTATAATCAAGAGGTTGTTATTGAGCACGATTGTCTCGATTGAGCTGTTACGTTCGGATGTAGGTGCTCGACCGAGGTTGAATTAATAATAACACTCGTTTGGATACACGGCAAGAGCCGCGCGCCTTTTTAAATCGATCGCGGACAAGAGGAGAGATGAAGAGAAGGGCAGAAGAAAAAAAAAAAAAAAAAAAAAAACCAAGGAAAATAAGAATTCAAAAGGGGTACGAGTATACGTGTACGCGATACGGACGCGCTGCACAAGCAAACAATGGGGTAAGGATTTATATATATATATATATACGCGCACTCACCTGAATGGCTTGCAACAGGCGGAGCACGCGAGTATCCGCTGGCGACGAATGACCATCGGCACGGAGCCATTAATCATTGAAACGGCATCTCGATGACCTTGTTCCATTATGTGCACCTCCACGCTCTCGTTATCTTTGCACCAGAAATCGCAAAGGGCGCACACGAAGCTCCCGCCGATCTGTGTGACAAACCATACAACGTTTCCCGATATGAACAACAACAAAAATAGTACATGCCACGGATTATAGTGCCAGCCGATAGATTGGGGCACTCGCGTATAAATTTCATCAATATGTCGGGTATAAATAATAAGCAGCGAGCTTCAATGGATTATCGGGAATTCATTCCGAGAAGCGATACGTTTCAGGCGACGAGATAAATTAAGAGCCAGTGACATTTAACGGGTGTCACTTTGCAGTGGGTCCGTGTATGGTATTGTCAATTGGAAAAATTAATAATATTATGACTTATTGTCACATTGTCAGGTTTACATGGAAATCCATGTCCGCGATGCATATATGGTAGAGCCAATAGGTAAGTATATTATGTACCATCAACAATTACAGTTATTATTTAAAGACTCATTGTATTATATTAAGAAAAATAGTAGTGGCATCGTCCGTAATACTAAATTAATGGCCCTTGTATACTCAAACCGAAAATTTACAACGTTAACAACTCTATTGTACCCTAATCACATAGATTCGATTCTTAAAAATGGAAAACAAAGAGAGTATGAAAAAAAACAAAAAAACAAAAAAAAAAACCCCTCATGCATTGATCATTGTTATCGTAATTAAAAATTACGTCTACGAAAGGGACGTTATCAATCTTGCAGCACCTGTTGCACCAAACAACAAAAGAAGACTCCACACACACCCACACACACGATAAATACATGACACAGGAAGAAGATCAACAGAGAAGGAGAGAGCTCTTATACCTTGGAAACCACGTGCCTGTGGTCTTGGGAGCGCCAGTGCCTAAGGAACGTGTCCTCGGTGTTGCAATAAAATCGACAAGGGGCACACTGGAAGGGACACTGGCGCACGATGTTGGCCATGTTCTCGAGCAGGAAGCGCTGGTGCTGTTGTTGCTCGCGTTGCGTGTCATTGTCGTCCACCTCGTGGCTCCGTGTAGTAGTTGTTGTGGCGGCGGCAATGGCACCTGCTACGCGACAGTGATAGTGCGAGAGTAGATGCTTGCCCAGTTGGGCGCGGCGCACGCGAGCACGGCACATCTCGCACGTGAGTACCTCCTTCTCGCGCCTACGGCGCCGGGGATTTTGCGACGAATGCCTTTGCTCTTCCGATGCTGTACTCGATGAGGATGGCGCGGATACTGAATCCGCCAATGACGACGTCGTGCTCGTTCTTTTCTGGTGGCATATCGTCGTAACTTTGACATTTTTTTTCATCCTCTCAATACACCCGTAAGATTTCCGAGAAACTTCCAACTTGGAGGCCTCGATCATGACAATTGCCACAATTTTAAAGATCTCCAATTCATGACTCGAGAAAAGTCCAAAGTCTCGTATTCTTTTAATGATTTTCAAACCATCGAGTCATTAAAAAAAATTAACCAATAACTCTCTCTTAATTACGAAATATCTTCCTTTTGACGATTTAGGAATCCATGGATAAGTTGAAATGGTTGAAATACGACTGCCAAGTTAAAAAATTTTACAAGACTTTCGCAATCGTTATAGACTTTTACAAAATTGTGGGCCTCTCGGGAATTTCATTGAATAATTATCGTCAAAAAACCACTGCAATTAATCGAGATGATCGTGTACCTATTGTCGCGTAGGGAACAAAATAAACCGGGGAGGAAAGAAGGACTTACGGAAGCCAATACCCTCTGCCGGCGGCTGAGAGCCCTGGGCGGCACGAGACCGTCGATTTCCTGGATGCTCCTGCGGGCGTGCAACTCGGAGGCGAGGTGTCGCTTGTAAACCAGCTGTGAGGCCAACTTTCGACCGCAAGGACTGCACCAATATCCCGTGGCCACGTCGGCCCGCGCACCCGGAACCCACTTGCCGTGGGTGTGGTCGGGCGGTGGTTGCTGCAACTGACGCCTCGTTTGACTGCACTCCGAGTTATCTTGCTTCTATCATCATTAAGTTGTAAGATTAATATAACCACTGTACAACGACAAGTCAACTCGACCCCTTCAAACTTTACCGTGAACACCCGAACAGCGGTCGAGTCGGCTGGATTCCACTTGCCACCGGTGTAGCTGGGATGTGGATGATTGTCGTGGTGATGCTCGGCCACGTCCGTGTCGAGCTCGTCGTCGTGCATGTCCTCATGAACCATGCCAGGGGGTCGCCACTTACCCCCCGTATGAGTCCCAGGTGGATACCTGTAATCCACGTGGTCCTGGTCGTCCGAATCTGAGTACGAGTCGTCGTCGAGCGTGACATCCTGATCGGTGCTGTCCTCCATGTCGTCCTCCTGCTCGTAATCTGACTCGGCGGCGTACCTGTCCAGGTGGTGCATCTCCTCGCTATATACAGACTCCTCGAGCCAGTCCGAGTGCGGATACTCGCCCCTCCTGCCCTGGCTGCTGTCATCGTGCTTGGCCTCCTGTTTGTGGGGCACGTTGGTCTTGGAGCTGCCAGTCCTGCCGTCGTCGACGGCCTTGTCCATAGACACAGCGGTGGAAGGAACGGGGCTCATGGTTTGGGTGGGATTGGCGGAAGTGGTGGCCTCGGCGGGACCGAGCTCGGGGAATACCAGGGAAGCCAGGTCGTCGATGTCGTCGACGGCCGGCAGGAGGTGCGGTATTTTGTCCTTGGGCTCGTTCTTCATGCCGTCCGGGCTCTTGATGTCCCTGCGCGGTCTCTTTCGCCGCTCCTCGGGACGGCACGGTTGCTTCGGACGCACGTCCAGCAAGTCGGCCGCTCGAGGTGGTTGTGGCTTGGTGCTGCTCTGCAGCTCCAGAGAACTGAAGAAGTCGTCCGCGTTCAGGCATTCGGGGTAGGAGACGCTGCTTGGCGGTGGGCAGTCGTACACGCTCTTGTTTTCCGTGGTTGTGCGGCATCCGGACTGCCGATGCCTGACGTAGTTGTCCAGCCCAGTGATGGTCAAGTGGCACTTGTTGCAGTAGTGCGTGTCGTCGTCTTCCTCGTAGGATTCCATTTAGGCAAATGCTGGAAGGAAACGTGGTCTCTGAAAAAGTGTTTACAGTTTTTGGTTTCTTCCAACAACCATTTTCTCTCGTTAATAATTCGAGATTGCTTGGTTCTACTCGATCATAAAAATTCCTAAAGAACACGACGATCTCATTTATTATTAATGTAAATGCTTTACCTGGTCAAGTTGTGATATTATCAAATGATTCTTTTTTTTTTAACGATTTGTTTCAAACAACACTTTTTCATAGAAATTAAAATTTAATACAAATAATTGTTGTTTTCGACAAAATTTATACCAAGAATTATGATGTTCTTGTACACTTTTAAATGGGAAAGGTGAGTGAAAAGTAATGAAAAATGAGTTTGCAATAAATCGAAACGACCATACAACGGTCATTGCGTCGATTTCGAGTTAGGAGTAAAAATTCAAGTACAGAATGAAGCGGCTTGCAGTGCACAGGAACCCCGTAAAGTGCGACCAGCCGTTACCGATAAATAACTGCCGACTCGACAAGCAAATTGAATTCGCAAAGACACAAAAATTCGTTCCTTATTATTTTCGGGCCCATAAGTTCCCGACCCAATCGACGAAACATCTTATCACCGAAACACTATTCCTCTTTCCCCCCCAAAAACTTATTCCTACAAAAAAAAAAAAAAAGAAGGCCACCCGATTGACCAAGCAAAATTAAGATTACTCGAATCGTTCGATGACTCACGTATCAAAGGAAAAGGGGGAAAAAAAAAAAATCCCGACACCAGATCTCGCGACGCGACTTATCTCGATCTTACACACGTACGGCAGCATCTCGAGTTTCTCCGGTGTCGCGTGATAAAAGTAAAAACGAAGCGTCCGAAAGATGGAAAATAAATCGACTCGTACCCATACACACACACGCACAAAGGCACGCCGGCCCGAGATGCAAGGACGAGGCGAGCGGGGCGAAATTATACAAGAATCGGGCGCGCGCATTCGGCGTGGGCAGCTAATTGCGTACAAAACTGTCCTTCGTGCGGGCGCGTAAAAATAAATTTGTCGGCGAGCAGATAAGGGGCCTCCGTCTTCGTCCGCGGCACCGGGGCTCACGGGGAACACGCGAATTCAATTAGAGAGACGGAGACTCGTATTTCCATTCGGTTGCAGGCGCGGAGAGTTTTTGGGGCGAAAACGAGGCAATATGGGTACACGTACGCGTGCGTGTGGCGCGGGTACCGCAGTCTTTGGGAATAAATAATTAATCGAAGAAAACGGGGAGGCTGACGAGGAGTGGGGCGGCAAAAAACACGGGTACTTACTAATGATGCAGAATTTTAAATTGAATAACGCGTTGGCACGCGAGGATGCACGGGAGACTGGCTGACTGTACTGCCGAGGCGTGGGGTAGGATGATGCTGATGCTCGTTTTCGTCAAGTTCGTCTTATTTTCTATTAAAATACATCAATGGTCTTATTTTGCGTTACATTACTTACATTTAACGGTAATTTATCGTGATTTTATGCGTGACAGAATTAGGTGTAACAGTAAGGAGGGGTACAATAGAATGTACGATTTCGCTCTATTTCGTCTGTCTTTATTTGACAGGCCAATGGGAGCCAATGGACATACAAGCTGATAAACACATACACCTGTGACCAGCAAAAAGGGTGTACCTATTAAATTATTTATTGAAAAAAAAGAGTTGAATTTTATTGAAAGAACCACCTTCAGAGACAAGACTTATGTCTAATTAAATATTTGAATCAATACAGACACGTCTGCTACATTCAGAATAAGTTGAAAAATTTACGAAAATAATTATTTATGAAACGACAGAGCATATTCGTGGAATCACTACTTTTTGGAATATTGTAAGTGGTAAATGTCATTAAAACGCGACAGTCCAGATGTTTAAATTATAAAAGGCAGACGTTTTGCACGGTTCTTTTGTAACGGTGTTGGGTCTCGGGTGTAAGCTCATTCCTACCCGAGCATTGGACATTGTTGACGATTGGTCGCTTTGTCTCAACAAATAAAGTATACTTGAGCAAACTCCGTTATCGATTAACCTTTTGCTAAACTTATCCACCCAAACATCCAAGAAGTTTGACTAAACCTTGTCCAAACTTTCGAGATTCCAGACACATTCCATCGAAGTTTAAGTTGCACCCCCTTTATTATTCGCCATTAATTGTTTTAGTACGAGACTGGCAACGCAAGCTGCATGCGATGTGGCTGGGTTCGTACTCATGACTCCATCATGTACGAACACAATCGATGGTTAAAAAATGAAAAAAAAAATCCCAAGGGAGAGAGACGGAAGTCATAGTTGAGAAAGCTCGATCCCCAGATGCTAAAACTCTCAAACGCACAGGCGGCACGAGCGAAGAAAGGGCGCAGAGTACACCCTGTATGGAAGAGGGAGAGAGAGAGAGAGAGAGTCGTATTTTAACAATAATCTCGGGGATTGCTCGGTTGGCTGGTACGTGTACATATACATATCTCCGTGTGATATTCAAACGATACACCCAAGGATGGCAGAAGTGCAGGTGTAGCGTGCAGCGATCCCCTTATCTCGCGAAATTAAAGGCAGGCTCTATCTCGTCTCGGTTTTAAGTACCCCGCGCTAAAGTGACTTCTGCTCTGCTCGTCCTAGCTCTCTACACTCTTCCCTCACGTCACGTCTGGTGTTCCCGGAAAACCGGCGCGTGTATATATGTATGTATAGATTACACCACCACGACAAAGATACCGCGCGATACAGATACACAGGTTGCAGAGGTAATACGGACAAGGGGGATGAAGTGGGGGTCGGGGTGGCTCGACAACACACCAGCCGAATCGCGGAAATGTGCGGTATAGGTGAATACATACGGACGAGGAGAAAGACACGCGTTAGGACGATTCGCTGGGGGACCATTGCCTTTGGGCTGTAGACGCACGAATGGTTGGCTGGCTGATTATCGGCGAGTTCGAGCTTTTGACGTCGAGCTTCCCAAAGAACCATACCACCCCCCCCCCCACACGTAGCTCGGCGGAGTTGGCAAATTGAACTCGATGTATATTCGCGAGTACACCTATATACATATTTGTGGATGCGCGAGGGACGAGCTTTGGGTTTCACGTGCGCGTATGGAACACGGACGGGAGGGTGGCCGGCTCGGTAGATCGGTCGATGCCGCTCGGCCGTTATTCGGACGACGACACTTTGCCTCTCTTCTTCTCCTTCTTCTGCCTCCATGTATACATATGTATGTATATACTCCCACCGAATGTCTCTCTGTGTGTGTACGTGCACCGCTGCGCGTGTGCGCGTGTTTAGCATCACCTTCCCCTTCGGACCGTGTCTTTTCCTTCCACCCCCGCGTCAACCCCTAGACGGTATATACCCACGCGTACTTGCTCCCTCTCGCGCTTTCTCTTTGCGCTTAGTCTTCGTCTCTCGCCTCTATCGTTCCCCTTTCGCTCCGACGGGGGATTGTATCGCAGCGTGGTGAGAAGAGGGAGGATAGTGGGAGTTTTACCCCCCCCCCTTTTACATACATGATACAAGGGAGTACCACTGGAAATTATTGGGTGATACTCTTTCATTGGAGAAAAAATAATTGTTCATGCAAATTATCATCCGATTGTTCTTGACATCAATGTACACCTTGACCGTAACATTTATAGTTTTCATTTCGCACTGCATAAATAAATAAGATTATCAACCGTGTACATAAGAATTATCAATGTGTATTTTGGTGTATTAAAATTACTTAACGATTCCAAAAGGTGTGTGCCTTACCTTTACCTACTCTGGTCGAAGACACAGTACATCTTCAACTCAAACAAGGCCATTAAGGGCAAAATCGCGGGTCACCATCATAGAACATCTCTTCTATTTAACATCAATGACCCACGAGGCCTTTCTGTTACATGAATATCACGTTTCGCTTTTTAGAAGAATAGTTGTACCATAAAAACCAAACAATGACTTTATCTACCCATTGTCCCGTGGAATTAACGGAATTAGTTTTCGATTCTATCAATCACTCGCATGACAGATAAAAAAAACCTTCGAAATTGCACCTCGTACTAAGATCGATCGGGTTATTGGAGATTAGAAACAATTAATCCCTCACCAATGAGAACACGATTCAGGAAATGCTGCTCGTCACGATCAATACGCACTGATTTTCTTCTCTCGTCCCTCTGATGTAACTCGTTTTGAATTATGTTACAATAGATATTACCGTGTCACCTCTTTTACGAAACGTATCGATATTTTATTTGACCATTACTGTTGCCTTTTTTAATTAAGACCGTATTTACAAAGGAAAGGAAAAAAGTAGAACATACTACCGATTCACACAAACGTCCTCTTCGTATCAGGTAGTCCATCTCCTTTAATCAAAAATCTTGAGCAATTGTCAACACATCGATACCGTCGCAAATGAATCGAGTATAGAAATTTATGGATAGAAATGATATAGAGACACACTGATGACAATATAGAAAGTTCAATCTCGTCGTTTGTCCTCTAACATAGATTTTGTAAACAGTACAGGTATGCAGACAACGTACCTGCTCTGTTGAAAAAAATCACCTGATGTTTCAAATACCCCCTGGTAATTTTCAAAATATCTACAAACCTAGTATTAAAAAAAATTTGTCACCGAATGGTTGAAGAGCACGTGTGTAAAGACATGATCCTTCGTGTTAGGGAATAAGACTCCCGTGAAAGTGAGAAATCCAGGATGTAGGGGGGGGGGGATATTAGGACAAAAATTGTCGTTTAGTACGGGAAAATCACCGCTCGTCAGGACGTATTTCTACCTTCTTGGAGAGGAAAAAAAAGGCTCATTCGACAAAAGTCCCAAGCTATCGTTGTGGTGGATCTTCGTTGTCCTGCAAGATAGCTGCTGCCTATCCATCATTTTGCACCGCGGCTGATCGGGACGTGAGAAGATTAGCAGATCTTGGATCCCGGATAACCGATCGGATTCCACATTAGGGTGGTTCGTTAACCGATCGGTACTATTGAACTTCACGCATCCAGACAACAAATGATTTGTTAAAACTTTGAAGTGTATCATTACACGATTCACATCACAAGTTACACTCGCATCGTGTACAGCGAGTGAGTGGTCGTACAAAAAGACAAAGCTTCATAAATATTCTGCGACCACGTACGTACTAGTACAGCATCGATCTTGGACATGACCGTGCGTTGGTTCAGATTCGGTCAACCTGTTCTAACAACCCCCTCTGTCCTCCTCTCTCCACCTTCATCTGGTCCTCGAACTATTGCATCGCTCTTCTCAAGAGAAGGGGCCACAGAGCTCCAAAGTTATGGACGAAAAGTGGGGAGCGGGGGCAGGATAAAGAGAGGACGTGGTCAGTGTATACCATATACGTGCCGTGCACGTAGAGAAAGCAACAGCAGAGGGTTAGCGTGGAGGGTCGCACGCGAGAGAGAGAGAGAGAGAGAAAGGCAATGTCCAGACTAGCGGTAAGGAGGAGGAGGAGGAGAACCGAAGGTCCGGGGAATATTGAGCCGGTCCGTTAATGTTTATAACGACGTTAGACGAGCAGGGGCAAGCACCCTTGGGTGGGGGGGGGGTGGCGGGTAGGTTTCCCGTCCCGGCCAGTATTAAGGTACATCCGCATTGTATTATACACACGTACATATACGTACGAAGGGTGAAAACTCGTAGCTGGCCACTATGGCCTCAGGACAGAAACTGACATAAGCTCGTACCAACGTGCATGTAGAGCACGTCCCTCCCTCCCTCACGTGCATCTTCGACTGTATGGATGCGTGGGTGGGAGTGATTGTTCTGTATGTATAAACACAGAAGCTGCACGGAGGCTGAGAAAGGAGGCAAAGCGACAGCAGGAAGAAAAGGGTAGCCGCTGTCGTGGGGGTGTTGGTGGGCAGATAGGTATATGTATACATGTATACGCATTCTCTGGCGAGCAAGCATCTAGCTGTGCACGTATACATGTGTAGGGGGACCCAAGGAAGGAAGGAAGGGGTGGAAGGAGAGCAGTAGCGCCGGCTCTGTGTCTAATCGATGCCGTGGCGGTGTGCGCTCCCGAGCCGCTGGCTATTACGCACCTTAATGTCCTTCTCTCCTACCCCCCCCCCCCATCGGCCACCTCTTATCGACTCTCGCGCTCGCTCCGGCTGCCGCTATGGCCCGGCAAGCTCTCCCGCCGAGGAGGTGCCAGAGAGAGAGAAGGAGACTCGTCGGCCATGACACGTGTCAATCTACCGCAGACGCCCGCGATCGATACGCGAGACGGACCCCCTCGGTACAACAAGCAGCCCCTGCTCCACCCCTCTCCCTCGCGAGTATCGCTCCTTTCTTCTTCCCCTCCTCCCCGCTCCCTCCCTCTCTCTCTCTCTCTCTCTGGACATTACTTTTTATGGGTCTAGCAAAGTCTGGCTCGCTTTCCCGCTCGCTGTACACCAGCCACCTCCTTTTTCCCTGCAGACGTGTGTATATACCCTGTAAATGTACGTATACCCGTTTCGTCACCCTTCAGCCCTTCGCTATTTTCTCTTCTCTGCTGGGCACTGAATACGTTTTGCGAGTCCCTCTTTGTCCCAACAAGAAACAAACATAATTATAATCGAGCGGCTTTTTTTTTCATTTATTTCATACTTGGTTGCGTCACTCAAAAGTTGTGTAGAAAAGTTGAGGTCGTTAACAACGTGCATGGTTTATTTAATAAATACAAAAAGGCCTTTTTACTTTTATTGGGACTGAACAAGCAAGCTTGCATCATCTGGCTGTACCGAGAATCTGAGTGTACATAAGCTCAAGCTCGAAATTCGGTGTTCTACACAAGCAGTTCCTTATAGTATAGCTGAAGTTTAAGCAACAAGAACAACCCCTATACAAGCGATTTACGAGTATAGGTCACTGAGGCTCGAGAGAGTCCAAAGCTTGTGATCATCGCCCGAGCAAGAGTCGCGCTGCCCCTTTGAAAGCTCAAGTCGGGCGCGACCGGATGGCTGTGGCTGCGAGAGTCGCGCAACGCACTGCGGAGATACTTTTCTCCCGGAGAATAGACCGCACTGCGGCATTTCGACCTACCGAGGTAGTGAGCGTTTGTCATTCCCCCCCCCCTCTTTTTCGCGATGCAAACGTTCACGTGTCGTCTCTATCATTCGATTTTTAGGCGGTGCCGAGCGAGGTGCCGAGCTGATGGATAGCTCGACTTTTTCCTGGACGGCCCTTTGGAGCGTAAAATATGAGCCGAGAGCGCGTTGCATCGCGGTAAATCAGGAATTTTTTTTCGCTGAGAAAGTACCGACTTATCACCCGCCCAATGAGTATTTATGGCCCAATGAGATCTGCGTCGCTTGATCGATCGGAGCTGGTGTTGGTGGAGGACTTTACGAGAGCTGGACCGACCAATACTGAAAAAAAATATGTTGTATTGGTCTCCTGAAATATTGAAAAAATAAACCTTGGCTTAGTCTTGACACAAAAGTTTCTTGTGGTGTTTCGTATCGTCTTGGTTTTGTCTCGTTACTTGGGCAAAATTTTTTATTGAAACAATGACCTTTAGGTATACATTTTGATGAAGCTTGTGGAGTTGTCCTTTCTATTTTAAAAAATAAAACAGTATACGAAAGAAAAAGAAAGAAAAAAACGTTGGGTCCAGATTACTAAAGTCATGTATAAGATAAAAATAATTGAATTGAATTGTAAAAAAGAAATATGGATCAAACTTGTGGTTTGCATCTGACAAGTTGAGGACAAGTTTCGTCAGTCCTCGTTATTACCTTAAATAGCACTAACAATGGCAAGTACAAGAACATTATTGAAAAATAAAACTATGAAAGCTTTGGATTGTGTAAGTTAAGGATCAGATACAGAAAATCAAGAATTATTGTATAAATGATGAAAATACAACCTGTACATTGTTTAAGACACATGTCAAAATTACTCTTGACTCTTCTGAACCCCTATGTGTTGGTACTTTAGAAAAAAATTTTTTGTCTGATGTACGAGCGATTTGTTTAAGCGACTGTACATGCAAATTATTCCTAAGCCATCACAAAATAATGCAACGCGAAAAAAAGGGTGCTAGTCGAGCATATTCACTGACACGTATTCAACAAAAATGATGTTCGTCCAGTATCCATGTATATAGGTAACGTATCGGTCCAAAAGTCTACGAAAAAAAAAGAAAAAAAAAAAAAAAAGGAAACAACGCTTCGTCGCATCCCCCTAGCTCCAGCTGGACTCGTTCCTTTTTCCATTTCCCCCGGCCTGTATTTATTCCGCTCCCTTTCCCACTATTGTCCTTTCTTGTTTTCCCCTTCCGCCCTATTCTCATCCTTGCTGCTGCTCCTTGTTTACCTTCCTCTCTCTCTCTCACCGCCGCCAATCGGCCCGTAAAACTTTTATTCGACCTAACGAGCGCATTACGTTTAATTTATACGGGCAGAAACAAGAGAAAGGGAAGATCGGGGGTTTTCGCGTTTCCTCCGTGCTCTGCATGTACACTATGTACAGTACCCAGAGGATGGAATAGGAGAGCGCGCGTATGCAAGTATACGGCGTGCAAAGACGACGGGGACGATTATACGTGTATGTATATATATGTATGTAAATGGATGCGGGACACTACTGTAGCCCCCATGTAGTAAGCACTAGCTCGGTCGAGGTCAAGGCATGGGTCCCTCCCTGTGGAGGAGAGGAGGGAGCTCCCATTGCCCGGGAATGCAAAAGTGCTACTCATTACGGACATTGAATATTTATTGCGAAAACTTTTCTTCTTCGAGAACTCCAGGACCCGCTGCGCTACCGCTTGTTTGATGTAACGCGATAAGATGATGCACGATTATGCGCTGGCGATAAAACACGTTGTAACGAATATTCGTTACTCTACGCTCCTTACCCTATACTCTACCCCCCTGCCCACACCTTTTTTGTTGTTTTTGTTTTACATACTTTTATTTGTTACCTCGTTCTCTTTCTCCTCGGGTTTGCGGTTCTATACCTATGTGCGTGACTTGTTATTATTGGGTGACTGGCTACTGCGTGAATCATCGGTCAACCGATGTCCCCGGTCAGTGCGTATGCGTGTAATATTTAAGGTACTTACTTTCGTAATTGGAGAATTTTTTTAAATCCAATTCGTCTTAACTCGATATGGAGGGCTTTTAATTTTTGAGAAAATCTGGGATTAGGAAGCTTTGTTAAATTTGTCAAATCGGGGCTTCAAAAGAGACAATTCGTCGAATTGGGGCTCATTCGTTTCAGATCATCGATAAGCGTTATTTGCTTGTCAATGTGTCGATGGATTGGTGGTGGTTGTCTACTATTTCTTTCATATGAACACATGGTTTTGCTTATCCACGTATATAATTCTATTTGTACACTTGTATGTGTCTCTATGTAGAGCTTATCAACAAATAGTATACAAATAGTTTATTTTAGACGTTTGTCTTTTTTATTACAACATCCATTCGAACAACTTGCACGATGATGCGTAAGAACATTTATTTTGATGTATTTATTACTTTATAACAAAACAGCACAAGCTTCTTAATCACATAATATGTATATTTTGTTGCAAAATTTCGTTGAATGTTATTTTTTCTGATAAGAAATTAATCAAAAAAATTCAATGGGGCATGGCGTTTTAATGACTCGGGAGTTATTTACTTATATTTTTTTTACTAAATTTGGAAGCACTCAATTGACTCAAAAATAATAATTACATTCAATCGGAGCAAGTGATTTTTATTTTGCAAATAAAATATTAGACACAACATTATAAGGGCTCTCTTGTCTCACATTTGTAGAAATTAAGCTTAAGCAATTCGTGGTAAGTATTTCATTGAATTAAAAAACAAAAATAAATAAATAAATAAGCAACAATGGTAGAGTGTCAATAAATCCCTTAATCAGATACAAGCCACCAACTGTACTGCTAACGAAATACCTGCAGAGATATTTCCGTACTCCTATACCGAAACACGTCAGCGATAAATCAATTACACCGAAATTAAAACACAGCAATGATCTCACATCGCCCGTAAGACGGAATACAGATGGGGGTTCGAGTATTTTTCGCAAAAAGTGATATGGCATACATTTTTTCAACCAAAAAATCCTCGTTCTCTCGAACAGGAGTTGATCCGGACGAAGGGCTACGAAGAAGGGGACATGTCGGCCATAAGGGGAAAATTATTTTCTCGAGGATTGGAAAAGCTCAAGCGCAACATGTATGCCACATGCATGTACACACGTTCACGAGTATTGAACGCGGGCGAGAGTGTATATACATATATATAAATATATATACACGTATAGGTACAAGTCCCCTCGAGCAGGCAAGTGAGCCTTGTATCAGAGGTATCGATCTCGGGGCGAGTTCGAGGAGCGCATGTAAGTCTCGAGTTAAACGAATTAATCCGGCATTGATTTGTTTAAGTTTCAGCGTCATAATTTACAGGTTCGCGGTGCACGTACGCAAAGGTATACGGTCGAGCAGTGCGCTCGTGCACGTAAGTATGGTACACATGTACAGGCGCACGTGATGTGGGAACCCGCGAGAGTTTCTCTCGATATCCATTATACGGCTTCAGAAACATTGTGTGTGTGTGTATATATACCGAGAAAGCGCGGGAGAGGGCAAGGAATATATATATTGCAGGCGCGACTCGCTCGAAGGGGGAGAATATTTAGCGCGATAAATTTACAGATTGACGCGATATAACGCATTCTGCCATAATAAAATTATGTACTTCTCTTATATATATTATATTCCTCCCCTTCTCTGGTGCGAGCATATATTTTATCGACCCCCCCCCCTCCCCCCACCCTCAACAGTTCTCGTTGTGTAGCCCGTGCTCTCCGTCTCTTTGCACGACTGTTTGTACATACGTTTGCCTACAAGCATCTTTACATTCCGTTCCTTTTTCTGATTTATAAGTAGGTATGTGCGCGGGGACTTTGGCAAGGGTTTTTTTTTAAACAAATTTCCGATTCATCGGGCGAAGAAGCTTATTAAATAATTCTCTTTGTGAATCGTGATGACGTTAACTGGTGCATTGTCAAAAAGTTTTTTATCACAAGGTATATTTGTGCAATATCAACAACTGGTGGGTAAACGCGAATCTCTGCACATCATGAGAGTTACTTGTTATTACAATCGGTGACTTGTGCGTTAAGAGTCGTTTTTATATCGCATTAGTTTACTTATTATTATTATTATTATTATTATTATTA
>NW_019379557.1:751399-808395 GCF_000648655.2 Copidosoma floridanum
TTTCGATCGAATTAACTGTTTAATCTCGACGACTTTGCAAAACAATGTAAAAATTGTGCACGCTTATAGTCCGTGCGCAACGTTTAACGTTGGTTCAGCGGGTCAACGGGCGCCCGCCTCATATGGAGCTAATCGAGCACCTCCGCCACCGACCTTCGATAGCCGTGATCGTCTAGTGGTTAGGACCCTACGTTGTGGCCGTAGTAACCCAGGTTCGAATCCTGGTCACGGCAATGCTCTGCATTGTCACGGTGAAGGTTTTTTTTTTTATTTTAAATCATTTTTCTAAAAAAAAGAAAAAAAAAATTTGATTAATCACAGCACGGGATCGTTAATTTTTTATTTTACGTGCAGCTGGATGATTGAGATTTTTGTTTTCGCTTGATTATCGAAGCTAAGCAAGGGTTTGTCAGTACGAGAATCAATGCTAGAGCGAATTTATATTTTTATTTTTTTTTTTTTGATTGAAAAAAAATGACAAATTTTTCGATACGCCTATAAACACCAATGGGAATGATTATGTGAAACGTTTAAAAAAAAAATTGTGGCGCAACGAATTCGTGGCCGTTTTGGCGTTCCAGATACTTTGATTGACCCAATTAATATAAATTTGCCAATGCTCGAATTCCATTGAGCCAATAACACGAACAGCCGAAAAGTGTGTTATTGAGAGCGCGTTGCTGATGGTGTGTAATGTCGAAAGCCAGGGTATGTACGCTAAAAAGAAAAAAAAAGAAAAAAAAATGAAACAATTAACTGCAGTGATCAGACAGAAATTCTGAACAGTCAATGGAGGTAGCACATAATATGCACGCACTTTTGAGTAATTTTATTATTGTGGGTATGGCGAGTATTGCATCTAGTAAAGTGTTTCAAACTGAATTTGAGTGGAAGTATATTGATTATAACTGGTTATCTGAAGGACAGAAAGATGCGTATATTGGAGCGGACTTGTACGATCACACTAAAATTGTTCTTATTGACGTTGACCGTGCACCAGGTAAGTTTTATTCATATAGCTTATAATTAGTATATCACTACATTTATTTTGGAAAATTACTTGATAGTGGATCAATTAATTCATTTTTAAACGTGGTAGATGGAAGAACATTTGTAACAGCTTCAATGAGGGAAGGTGCTCCAGTAACTTTGGCCACCGTGTCTTCGGAAGTTGGTAAAGGTGGGCCTCTTCTCAGTCCTTACCCTAATTGGGATTACTACGAAAAAAGTGACATTTGTCAAGGCATAGTTAGCGTGTACAGAATTTTTGTAAGTTCATATTTATTAATGGCCGCGGTATGTTTCAACTAATAATTTTGTTAATCAACAGATTGACAACTGCGACAGATTGTGGTTGCTGGACAATGGATGGATTGGCAACAAATACAAGTGTCCAGCCAAACTGTTAGCTTTCAATCTTACATCTGACCAAGAAGTGGTGAGACATGTTCTCGATGACCGCGTGGCCAAAGGTAAAAATGGAGCTAGTTTATTCGTGACGCCAATCGTCAAAACGAACCGTCGATGTAACAGCACTACGGTAATGGAATAAAATATCATAACTCGAATGCGAATTGCTACAACAAATAGTCTGATTTTATTTTACAAAAAAATATATTTTTATCAGGTGTATATGGCTGACGCTTTGGGGCACGGATTAGTGATCTATAAAAATGGTAAAACAGTCCGATTGGAAGGTGATGTATATGCTCCCGATACAAAACACTCACGAGTCTCCTTAGGTGGATTTGATTTTTGGGTATCGCTCGGTGTAATAGGAATGGCACTGTCACCGAGAAAAGACGGAAAACGCACTTTATTTTTTCGATCCTTTTCTTCCTTGTCCATTTACGCTGCTGATACGAGAGAATTGGAAAAAAGTTTCAAAAATGGTACAGTGAATTATCTAAGGGGCACCGATATTTTGCCAAGCCAAGGTTCAGCCATGGCTTTTAGTTCACACCATGGTGTGATGTTTTATGGTCTTGCCAATAAAACTGACATTGGTTGCTACAGAGTACGAAATTCTTTAAAACCAGAAAATCTTGTAAGTATTAAAGAAATCAATTAAAATTGATATGATAATAAAATATTATAGAAAGTGTTCTTCAATAAATGCACGTTGATCCCAGGGAATTATACCAACAGAGGAAGTAATTTTTCGATTCGTGAGTGGAATGAAAGTTAAAAGAATGAAGCATAAAAGAGATTACTTGTTAGTAATGACCAATAGATATCAGAAATTTTCTTTGAGAACTGTGAATTTTAGTGAAATTAACTACCGCGTTGTATCAGCTCCTGTTGATAGTCTTATCCGAAAATCCATTGCATGCACTTTACTCAATGATTGAACGTGAAAATATAAAAAGTTTCAGAAGTGAAAGAGTCTGTATGTTTAACGTGGATGTAACCAAAACTCACTACTGTTATTGTAATTACGCCACCCTGCATTGCTGTTAAGCAATTATGTACTATTTTTTGTCACGAATTTTATTGTGTAAGTAACATCAGGATACGCATATCAAACTCCTTATGAATTGTTTCCTTTTATTTGTCTCTCTCGATTACTCTAAGATATAATATTACAACATTTGTCAGTACTTCATTGCGAGACGAATTCAGTAAAATCCAGTGAATGATTATTTTTTCACACGTATCCTCGTGAGGGGCACATGAACTGATAAAACTTATGAACTTGATGTTTATAAAATTCATAACAGAACAGAGTCATATAGTACGAATATATGTATTGTATAGATACTCAGATACGGCAGTAGCATATGTATGTATGCTTATGTATTATATAAAAATTAGCCCAATAGATTTGTAATTTAAAAAATAACAGTCTGAAGCAATTAAATTAGATATGAATAAAAAATGGCTCTCTCGAAAAAACAGAAGTGCAAATAAATCTGTTTGGTACGTTTGGGTGAAAAAAAAAAAATACTTATTGTATTGTGTAAAAACGTATAGCACTAATAATTTGTAACTGGATAAAAGGTAATGAAAAAAGGAATCTAAATACTTAATGTGACTATAAAATCGTTGCCATATTTATGATTTTCTAAACATCGCATCATGTACAGTATAACTAAATGTATACCTTGTAGGCAACGATGCAAATAGGCTACTGATAAAAGCTATAATTTCAGATGTACTCTTGTGAAATAAATACGGCACTAATTTCAAAGGAACCGAGATACTTAGTTCCTATTTTTGTTTACTTTGACTTTGTGATTAATGTTTTTGCAAGTATAATGTTTAAAATAATTGTTACTAAGTAAAGACGAGAGAATTTTCACATTATATTAAAAAACACCAATACCTGCAACCGTTTACTGAAAAAGTCTGATTTATTTATGATGAAACGCATATTACATGGGTACAAGCTCCAACGTCCTCAACTGTAACAATTTGATTGATCACAATAGCAGTACGTGATTGAAATTCATAAAAATTATACATTACACAAATTACACGAATAATAACCTAATACACCAATGCTTTTGCTTACTATGAAAAATATTCGACAATACTTGAAGCAATTTAAAGTACGAGACGTTTGCAAAAATAACTATTAATGAAAAAATAATTACTTAAACACGTCAGAGATACAATAACGTTTAAGAAACTTATTTTTCAAGTATTTTATCGAAGTCAACGTCTTACAGATTATTTCCTCTAGTAATTAAAATCCAATGAAAAGGTAAAAAAAACGTGATATACAAAATTTTAAATAGTGTCCCGAGATATGACTAATATCATACATTACTATGTATTATGAGAATATGTACGCACATACAGTGTACATGATTAAAATTTCATGGTTTTTGGACACGTAGCTATTGAATGCAGCATGTTTGATCTAATATTATTGTCTATGTCGATGAATAATTTTATTTTCAACTGTTAGTATTCACAATAATGAGTTATCCATACGAACTAATTGATATGTACACAGAAACTTGTCATTTAAATACATATAACGTATAAACTTTTGTAACGAGTGTTGGTTGTTGATTAATTAGAAAAAAAAAACGATAGTAATAGCAACACAAAATGCTGAAAAAAGTGTATTTTCTTGGTAATTACAATATTTCATAAAAAAAATTCTATGTCTCATCAGGCTACGTATCTCACTGTTTTCCAACTTCTTATGTTTTAATTATTAAAATTTTGCTTTAACAAATGGACGATTGGTCACCTGTCATAAAAAATTATTTTTATAATATGGATTTTCCAAAAAAAGATTCTCCTAAAAAATATCTTATAAAGTAAAATGTAAACGTGTAAATGTTTTTACTCAGAAACTTTCTTTTATTTTTTAAGAGCAAGTAAAATTGTTGAATTTCTATTACTACGCGCATCTATTTTAGTGCTCTATACTATACACAGTTTTTTTTTTAAGAGAGTATAGGTATAACTGCACCCAGAATGGCATATCAACGCATCATGCCAACTAATCCGTGTACTATTTGAAGCAACAACATGCCAAACAACTGCGTATACACGATCGCTCTAAACCTTATTGGATCCTGCAGCGCATCAACACCCTTTTACACATGAGGTCCATTGAAGCAACGCTACACCTCCACTATTAGCTTTTACAGCCCAGAGTAGAGCTCGGCCGGCGTTTTCCTCTTTCTTTGCCTTATCTCGCAACATCTTTGGCGCGCATTTCTTACCCACACTCGCGCGCTCATACATATACGCGACGTACAAAAATAAGCTGTACAGAAATCGCAGGCCGGCATATACAGAACGCAAAGTCTCATACGGGCCCGTTCGCGCATATATCGTGTCGCGTCAATCTCGCGTAATTTATCGGGCCCGGCAATGAGATGCCGCGCTATACCCACGTATATACACGTACACATGATAGTTGCTGCTGCCACCGTACAAAACCCCACGTGTACAAGACACACGCGTAGTCGGGCGATTTATGCGATTCACCCAATTACAAAGTACTGACGTCCACACACGCACGCCTCCTCCTTAAACTCCTTGCGGCTCCCTATATAAATATATACGTGTATATATGTACATAATATACACGCACCGCGTACATAAGTATACATGATACTGTACGCGCGCGGCTCCCGCATGAGCTCATGCGCGGACCGCATGCCGATGTGGACGACGATCGTGCAATTTGTTTCCAAACGCCCTTCTTGCACACAACACATAGAGGCTGCTTGTACCTATATACTTACGTCTTTTCTTTTTATTATTTTTCATCGTCATCTTGGTCTCTCTCTCTCTGCTGAGCCGATTTTTAACACTTTTTTTTTATCCACTTGCAGGTACATACGCGTTGCCGGACGACGAGTCGCGATCGGATAATATTCCGAGAATGCGAGGGAGAACGCGATCGCTTGACGACCCCGCGAGCCCACTTCCCGCCGAGAGATAAGTCGCCGTGTCTATACACGTATACGTACGTATATATATATATATATATAGCGCGGGAGAGGAGTCGCGTGCGCGTGTGGGTAGAAAAATAATCTCGCGCTTCCACCTATACCGGCACGGGATGCGCGTGTGCGGGGAGATTAGTTGTAAGGATCTGTGGGTGCAAGTATACGGAAGGTGAGTCGGATTGCCGAGTGTTTGGGACGAGGAGCTGGTAATTGTACATCTGCGATCTGATGGATGGGAGCTTGTAATCGATGTTCTTCCTCGGCTTTGCATCTTCGGTGTAGCAGAGGTAGCGCGTAGAGATGCGGATTTCATCGGTGCTTCTATAAATGCGCTATTGCTTGTTGGAAAAATGTAACGTTACGCTGTAGCCCCAGTGTAGCTGTGTGAGCATTTCAGTGAGGGTAAAAAGAAATAAAGAAAGAAAGGTAAGAAGGCGGACCGGCGGAGAAAGTCTCTTTGTCGTTGGGTGACCTTGTCGCGACTCGCCCCGTCAGACATCCATCTTTTTTCACGCTGTTCGTTTCTCGTACATATAGCAGAGCCGGGACGACTTGTACTTTGGAAAAATGCAACGAACATTTTTGGGTCGTCGTAAATGCGGGAGGTACGAGGATGAGAGATGTGGAGGGAAAAAAAATGTTCTGGCTATAGGGTAGCGCGTGGTATGGTTGCGTAACGGGATCCTTGGACCTTTGCTCTTGAGATATTCATCTAAATTTGACTGTCTCCACTGTACGTCCTTTGTCGCCCTGAGCACAGCTTCTTTGTTTCGTTTTTTTTTTTTTTTTTTTTTTTAACGGAAGAGAGTTTCTCGATTTATAGTTTAGGTGTCCAGGATAAAAGGGACGGCGTGTTGTCGGTACGGTCAAACGATTTTTTTTGTTCATTCACTTTTTTGCAAATAAAAAAAAAAAAAAACGGTGGTATAAAGAGGAAAGACTGTCTTTCCAATTCGTATGAAAATTTTGTTAAGTCTACTTTGGATCATTACAACTGTAAGAGAATGTACGGGATTATAATTTTATACGAAGGTAGTGGGGGTTATCTCCAAAAGCCCTTAACTGATAAATGTGAAAAAATCTGAGAAAAAAATAATACAACCTGTTAAAGTATTTCGGAATAGGTGGTTTGCTGGCAAACTTCTAATACATTTAAAACTTTATTATGAGTCCTATATTAACTTATGTAACAATCACATTAGATACATATAATATTGCAAACACTCGTTCGTAAAGTATAACATTTACACTTTTCAAAATGTTAACTGTGAAAAAGATCATTTATCATGCATAAACCATAGAACAATTGGATTTCTAAATTGGAAGATATAAAGAAAAGCAAAAAAAAAATTTTATAAAGTGTGCATTACAACTTGATAAAAGTCAAATTCTTATGATATTATCTTTATATGATGCGTTAAACAATAATCAGACGTGAATTGTCTATGACTCTTATTTCATTGCTTTTTCTAAGCCAATTAAATATATCTTGACGAATTAGTGTTTATTATTAATGTACTTGTATCAAACATTTTTATGCAGATTGAGGAATCACCATTTATCTTTTGACGACTTCACATTATTCTTCATTTTTTGACTTTTTATCTTTTCGATTTTGATAAAAGTTGTCTAATGATTTTATAACTTAAAAGCTCATTATGGTATAATTTCCGTAGAAAATGTTCTTCTATCGAATATTTCACTATACAGTTTGTAAATTTATTTGTAGTAATATAAACTAATATTGCGGTATAATTTTTCATTATTGATTTTCTCATTCAATGAAATATTNGTAACAAAGATACCTAGAGATCAGGAGTCGAAGTAATTAATTTAGACTTATAATATTTAACTTACTCCTACAAAAAACTTACTTAAATATATTAATTAAGTGTAAATTTTACCATATTGATGGTACCTATTTTGTTCATAAATTTTTTTGCCCAGTGATGATAAGGAAGCTAGAACAACTCAAATCACTAGACTATATAGTTCACTGTCTACATTGAAATTTCAGTCTATATAATACGAAGGTATAATCTTACGTTCAAATTTGTAATAACATGTAGATGCCATTTGAAAGGAAAAACCACAAAACCTAACGAGAAAAAAATATGAAAAAAAATTTCTAAAGAAACAAACTATCATTGCCTAAAATTGACCCCATGATGTCATTTAACAAAAAAAAGGCACCTATCTTGACGTAAAATTTTTCTCTCTTTCTGAAATCAGGGTCAAATTCAAGTGTCCCTATTTAAGAAATCCAACGTGGCCTTGAATTTACATTAAGGGTAAAGTTAATGGTCGAATTAATCGTTACCATCAGATAACCCCCTCCAAGCTCTCAATAATGTTCGTTGAAGTTTCTTTTTTTATGAAGAGCTTTCTTGGTGAGATTTTTAGGTGAATAGATTGAAATGGCCCTACCATTGAAGTAGATAATTTTTTTTTCTTTCATCGCATTGTCATTCCGTAAACACATTTCTAGCCCCAAACCAACAACCACGCAGCCACCACAAGCAAACACACGCGTGCAGCAACAACAGCAGTCATTCTCCTATTTTCTCGGCGCTTGCCTTTATTCCTCCTAAACTATTTTCTCCTCCTCATTCCAAGAGATAACAAGAGCAGTGGCGTTGCCAATGCCCGGGTCGCCCGCTTCCTTCGGACTGTACGTCGCGACGACGGAAACTATGACGACGTCGTCGCCGACGATCCTCGTAAAGGATCTCTCTCTCTTCCCCCCCCCCCCCCCCCTTCTTCTGCCTGCACTCATTCTGAAGTACGAATCTGTCGTTCGTTGGGACGACGACGCGAAAACTCCCAGGCTACACTATCCACGGGGAAAAAAGAGAGAACGCTGCTGACGACGAAAACATCCCGGCCGAGCAGTAGCGTTTCTCGCAAATCAGCGGCTTTTTTTCTCCCGCTCGGCGATCTACGCTTCCTCCCTTCCCCTTACCCCCAATCCCTTCCCAACGCTTCTCTGTACTGCTGAACGTGACTTTCTTTTATATTTGCTACTGCTGCTGCGCTGCGGAATACGCTGCGGCCAATGGCTTATGTTGGCTGTGTGTGTGTATATATATATATACATATATCCATGGGTACACACGCAGGGTGGTTGCGTCGAAAGTGTACCGAGCGCTTGTTCTGAGCTGTTTATGTAAATTGCGCGTATATACGCCCTGCGATAAGAGTCGCCTGGATTTTTCTCTCTGCGATGCTCTTCACTTTTTTTTTCTTTCTTTCCCTCTATATGACTCTACCCACTGCTCCCTTGTTGTTTTGGCTGCGTTTTTGTGTTTCGGGGATAAATTGGGATCTCTATGCGTTTATGAATTTTTGAACTTTTTCAAGCTTTTTTTTTTGTATACCTACTCGGATAAAATGTTTTGAGCGCAGGGATATACTTTGCGGATACATTTTTTGTTGTTGTTGTATTTTTAGGTGTCAATACTTGAAAGGGATGGCGATTATCAAGTATCAATTATAATATATCTTAAAAGGGGTTGTTGAGTCAGGTTGAAACCAATGGTGAAATCTAGCAGTAATTCGACACTATGCCTAGTCAATAAAGGCTTATAAAACTTGAGCCTTCGTACTATTAAATCAAAAATTTGTTTTCAAGTTCACCACTGGGAAAAAAAAAAAAAAAAAAGAAGCACATCATACAAATTTTCCAAAATTCGTTGCTACATTAATAAAAAAAAAAATACTATTCAATTCACGTAGGGTCAACATATTGGTGGAATTTGGAAGGCACAGCTTATACATCGGCAACGTGGTTCCTTTATGCTTTCAATGTTTGGCGAATTTTCGATATTCACCCTACACGCATCAAAAATAAGCATAACCCGCTTACGAACAAAAAAAATCCGAGCCTCGGTCACACTCCCACTAATATGTCCCCCTTTTGCTCTTCTTCATCCATATAGTACACCATTCATGAGTATAAATATACACAACGTAGCAGCCGGGGATCCAAAAGTACGCAGCATCTATACACCCAGTAATACATGGGTATGTTATTACGTATAGTATAGAAGCAGGAGGATGAGAGGGTGGCAGGAGAGATTCTCACGCCCGCAGGCTCGGGTGCAGATAATTGAGAGCGGGTGTCAACAGAGAGAGCCAGCCGATGCCCATACATATACACGTCCATATATATATATATATATATATATATATATACCTGCGAGCTGTACATTAAACGCCCCGTATATATAGGTGTGTGAGTGTGCGATCGGTAAGAGGCTCAGGTGGAACGGGCGCAGGGTATAACGTGTGCGTCGGTCTCTCCTCGTTCTTTTTCGCTTCATTTTTTTGCCTCTCGTCGGCCCCCGAACCCCGAACCCGTACATACATGCACACGAAGGAAAGATGGTCACTCGGCTTTTGAGGGGGTGGGCCGGTGCGAGCACGCGCATGCACTTTTAATTGACAGGAATGTTTAGCGGTAATGAACGCCCCGACATGAGAAGAAGACACGAGGCTGCCTCGTAGGGAAAAGGAGAGCTCGGGGAAGGAAAAAAAATAGGGGAGAGGGGGATGAGAAAAATCGTCGTCGTCGTTGAGTGCACGGGAGTTGGCGTACGAAAAAAAGGGGGGGAGACGAGAGAACGAAAGAGGTAAGTATATGGGAGGCGAATTAAGTGGGCCTTGGAACTGTGGTACACAATGCTATGTGGGAAAGATGAAAATTGTTGGGCTTCGATGCCTCTTTATTTCTGGTCTTTGCCTTTTTTTTTTTTTTTTTTTGTTTGCTTTTTTATTTCATTTCTAGTTGCCTTTGAAAGACAAAGGGTATCTGCATAATAATGTTCAGTCCTCGTCCTGAGTTATGCGGTGTTCTCGTGTATACAACTGATGACTATAACGCGGTGTTTATCATTGGGTTACCCAATTAATTTATCGAGTGCTGCAGATATTTAGATAACTAATAGGAAGGTACGTGTTTAATACATGATAATTAGTGACTCATATGTGATATGAATATGAATAAGCTTTTTTAATTAAAAAAAAGTTTTTTTACAAACTATAAATACGAACTTTTTAAATTATGACTGCAATATAAATAAAGTTTATTTATTGCAAATCTTTATTTTAAACCTTTACGTCAATATTTTGAAGCTGTTTATACAACCCATACAAACTTGGATACATGATTTACGATGAAAATCATTAAAAAAGGAAGTTTGGAAATTGAGTTTACAGCATACCATACCTTCTTATGCACAAATGGTACAAATGGTACTTTTTTCATGTTCTTTGTAAAAAAAGATGTAACAATGCTCTTATGAAGAATGTTAAAATCAAATCTAAGAAGCCTTAAATGATTCTGAACAAAGTCACATTTCGTAAAATGTAGGTAAATAAACTTAATTATGATTATGAAATATAGAAGCAAATTAATAACATCAGCACACTGCCTTATTCCTAATGCGTGGCAAAAACTATTTATAAGAGACTTTTTTTCGATGAAAGAAATCTCTTTTTTGTAGGACACAATTTTTTCTGTATCAACACAAATGACGTTAGGAAACAACCACACAAGGAAACAACCCAAATCCACCATTTTCAAAAATCTGTTGGTATTACGTTGTGGACACAAAAAAAAGAGATAAGTAAACCTTTGAGGGGTGAAAATCACCCTTAAAGTTTATTTAACTTTTTTTTTATCTCGAGTTCCTATAGATACATGTTTTGAAATAAAACAAACATGAAAATATTTTTAATTTTAAGAACAATGAATTTTATCTAGGAATATCCATCTAGGGTTGCAACCCTTAAACTTGAGAAGGTAAAATTTAAAAAAAAATTTATAAAAACTATGAATATAGACAACTTTATATCACTAACATTTCCACGTTTGTTTCGGTTAAAAGTATGTAGTGGAATTCGAAATATAAGAAAAGGTTTTCAGGGGTAAACTTCAGGTGTAGTTATCACNAAAAAAAAAAAAAAAAAAAAAAAAAAAATACTTACCTCTTATTTTTGTGGGTACTACAAAATACCAAAAATCTTGGAAATTGGTGAGTTGGGGTTGGGATGGTTAGTGCAAATAGTGTTGTTACAATAATAAAATACAATGCAAGTGTTATTTCCAAGAAATGTAATAAGTAATTGATGAGTATCTCAAGTTCCGCTAAAAACAAAGGATGATTATTATTATTTGTACAAGTGCGAAAGATGGAAATAAAAAATTTTATTGAACTACCGCGGTATCGATAAAGCAGCCCGCAAGACACTCGAGTGGACGAACGTAAAACCCATATCAACCCCCGTATAGGTATAGGTATAAGCAGCATCAGCAACAGAAGTGGCGAGTGAGAAAACGCAAGAACGACAACCAACGACACGGGAATGAGAGGAGGCGATGATGCAAGCAAAGCATGACGCTGCAGTCAGATGCATGTATAAGTATATTTACATGCTTTCTCGATAGCCGGCACCGGTATACATGTACACATGAAAGCGGGCGTGGTCTGACGGGGCAGTCGCGCGATCTCAGAGGCTCGACTACTGGGGTAGGGATAGTCTACGACGCTATAGATCACCGGGAGCTCCACCTACCAGCACCAGGTGGGGCGGGGCTTGATCGACGAGCTCGGCTTGTAGCGCCCCGCTGCGGACGCTTGTTGCGGCGTGGCCAAAGCGCGGCTACCGTACTATAGTAATACTCTGGCCACTGGTACTGCTGCGTCATAAATTGGCGATGGCTTTTCCGTGGTTTTCCACGTTCGTACGTATACATTTGGGGGTTTGGGTTATTGGGTTATTGGTGCAGAGTTCGCAGTAGAGCACGAGCAGTATGGGGATTTGAATGTTTTTGCATGCTTTGTCGCGTAAGGTTTATTTTCGTTCATTTTACGATTATGGCAGGGACGATAAGGGCACACCTGAGCTAGTAAAAATGACCCAAAATCGTCCTGCATTGATTTTAAGCCAAACCTCAGTCAAACAACGATGCAAACAAGAAAAATAGCCCTCCCCAGTCCCCACGTGTTAACATAAAATTTTGAGGTTATATTTTAAATTCACTCGTATCTTGACTTACCTCGGGTTTCTCCAGTGCTGCCTCCACTCGTACCAAGTGACCTACTTTCCTTTTCCTAGGATCCACATCTGTTGACAGCACGGGTGACCTCTGAATACGTAAATCCAAGGATCCAAGGGAGAGACTCACAGACCGAAAAAGCGTGCGACCGTAAACTCTATACATATAGCGTCGTCGTCCGTCACGCGTGGTGTAGAGAGGCTGCAGCGCAGCCAGCGGAGCACGCGGTGTACTTTGACGCGGGGCGGGCAATAAAGCATATGCCCAGCCAAAAGAGAGAGACAGAGAGACAGACTGCTCTGCCCCCAGAAGTAAGCACGTAACTATAGGCTGCATGGGTATACATATATGGGTAGCCAAGAGAGAGAGAGCAGATCCCCCTCAGGTTGTTCCGTGCGCGCGTTCTGGGCCCCGCCTTCCGCCGTGGACGATATGCTTCGGCGCGCCATGTGGACGTTTGGGGCCTGAGCGATTTTTATGGGTGTTTCAAGGTCGTGTTTTCCAAGATACAACTTCACTGTTTTCAAAATTTCGTTGACCTATTTCTTTCAACATTATAGAATACATTGGTAAATTGATATTTTTTATAATAAGGTGGTAAAAGCGAGGGCTACAGAGTAAGTTATTAGAGGTATTTAGTATTCATAAAATTATCAAAAAAAAAAAATTTGATAATCTTTATCCAAAAACATTAATGTTTGTTTAATACAACTAGATATTAGTTGGACTCTTAAATAATTAAAAAAAAAATATGTTTCAAAACAAAATAATTAAAAAATATAGCGGAATTATATTACAATTTCCACTCCAGCCAATGATTACATAATTACGGTGTCGTTATATTGTTACGTCATAGCCAAATAACTGATTTTATTGATGAGCAATACTTTTTATTCCAACTTGAATGATGAAAATAAAATAATCTGCGACAAGGCTGTCCAAGTATACATTTGACTAGCCTACCTGCATGCTACTGACGAACCCTCATCGCCGCACCTTACAAGTAAAGAACGGCCTTCGTACTGAAAAACTCGACCCTCCTTGACCTTCATTTTTCTCGACAACGTCCTCGTCTCTTGTTGCAAACTCTCCCGACCTCTCTTGTTTATCTCGCATGCAACCGAAGAATGCACGTGCAGCGATCTTACATCCCAGAGGGGGTTCGGTTGGGGCAAATTGTTTGCTACTATCTGTAAAAAATCAACAGAGAGAGGGGGATGGGGTGAACTAACATACATGTACAATGTACAGAAGCAGAAAATAAGCCGAGGCATGCTAGAAAGAGCACGAAGATGGGGGGTGGGGGCAAGACGCGCAAGGCGGTGGTGGCGGCCCTCCTCTTCTCCTCGTGGCATGTGCAGCATATAGCAGTACACACTGAAAGTAGAGGGAGGGAGGCGCGATATCCGCGCCACCGTCGCGACGGCACTCTTGCCGCCGTAGCCACCACCGCTTAGCAGTAGTCAGTCAGCGCTGGACCGCCGCCCGCTCTGTATCAACGCATCTCTGATACGGTGTCGCGTTGTCGTTGACGCGTGTCACGGTGACTACTTCCGGGTATTGTGATTTTTCTCTCTCGTCTCTACCTTCCCCCACTCCCTTTATATCGCTACCCCCACCACCATCGGCCAAATTTGGTGGATCCTCCTCTTCTCACGTTCACTCGGGGAACTGTCAAGAGTTTTTAATTTTCGACTACCCTGCTATCTCGTTTTATTCGTGAGACGTGTGATTATTATCTATTGTTGAGAAAAAGTGAAAGAACAGGAAATACTAGTGCCAACGTGGGGTACGAGTTAAGAGAATGCAAGCCCTCATCAAGTGCATACAATTGTTTTTCATTCTGCATAGCTGTCATCGTTACATCAACAGTGTGTCACAACAAAAATCATTTCCAGTGTGAATCCATTTAGTGCGACGGACGAATGTTGTCAGCATTTCTTTTTTTTTTTTCAAAGCAAAACTCGAGAAGTGCGGTTTAACGCTCGTGCACCCGATGTAATATACAATACCTTGGCTGTGATATAAGTAGAATTCATAGTTCTGAGAACGGAGCAAGCTGTTGATTCGTTGAATGGAAACCTAACTGTGCACGTGTCGTGGTCGTGGAGTGTGCGCGCATCAATTTTACCGCAAACGACTCGCTGATTACAGTGGCAACCCGCGTTAAATGTGACCTTTGTGCTCTCTGTGCAACTTTTCACGAATGTACCAGTAGTAAAGTGTCGAGTGATCGAAGAACCGAGTGTGAAAAGAAGAAGAAAAAAGAGCGAGATGTGGACGATCGTATCCAGGTAGTTCATTCCGTCAACGCTTGTGCAAGCTTCGACAAGTAGCGAGAAGTTTCAAGGAACCAGCTGTACGAGGAAGCTGCCGCAGAAAGAGCAGCTCTAAGAGATAAATTTTATAGTGCTCGCAGGACGCAGATGACCCGTAGGAAACAGCAAGCACCGCAACGCATGAAATGTGAGTGGGGCTCTTTACTATTGGTGTGAGCTTTATTTTCGTGTGTATTATTTTTATTTTGTTTTAAAGTTTTGTGTGGTGCTTGAATGAAAAATCAGAGTTGTTAAGTTTATCAAGAAAATCCAAAATCACGTGTAGCCTACGTTGGGGTTGGAAAATCACACTGCAGGTCTATGGTGGTGATGGCGCCTTTGAGAAAGATTCCTCGATGATAATACATATACTTGAAACACATTATATTCTGAACAAAGTGGTTATCGTACGCATACAATACATTTCAATAAGAAAATTAAGTTTTTGACGTATCAAATCTCTCAATTACTAAAAAATCACCTGAAATCATGAAACCATTATTGCAACTCGAAAAACATCTTTAATGTTTCCGTAACTATTTGATCGCACAATATTAAAGGAAAAAAAAAAAAAAAAAAATTTCTGGAAAAGAAGGCATATACATAATACTCGCCACTAAAGTGACAGTTAAGACCGTTAACACATCTACATTGGTAGGCACCGAAAATATCTTATCCGCAATTTTACGAGGGGCCATCAATTACATAAATCAAGCAATAAAAGTTCGTTACCGATTCTCAAAGAGCATCAGTAAGCCATAAAACACGAGAGCCTCTCCGTACCTCTCCGCGCTCACCGCTCGCATCCATCTCTCTTCGTTTTCACGAATATATACGTGCGTACACCGACGTACCAACTATAAAACTGTTGGCAGACATAAAAATCACCCGATAGGGAAAAAAATGGCTCAGCAGCGGCGTCCATCGTTTGATGCGTGTACGCACGTGTACATACACGCGCAAAACACAAAACGCAATTCATCATAAATGTGATTTGTGCTGCCGGAGCGGAAGCTGTGATGGCCATGCGCGGCTTTCCCCACGTGGGATGCCACTCGCTTCGTTCTTCTCACTTGTGTACACAGATGTACGTATATATTTATATATAGCTTAGAACCGTGCCATAAACAGATTCCCTCTATTTTTTACTCTGTTTCTTTCTTCTTTGGGAAACAACGTCTTTTTAGAATCCAAGTTTTTCCTCTCGTCGTTCAAGGGTAGGCGAGCGAAAGTTAAAGAAGAACTCGGTTGGAAGTGTGAAAGCAGTTACGATTCACTGTACTATTACGTGTCGAGTACATATGTGTGGATGCCACGTTGTTACGCGAGTTGTGCCGTTGGTTATAAGTAGTCATTCCATTCCGAAAAAGTCCGAGGCCGTCGGTAAATCAGGCCGAAGCGAGCGCGAATAAATCCGTCCGTTTACCCATCCCCTCATGCTGCACGCCACCCCTTCCGACTTCCTCCCACGCTTCCTCCGTTCTACTCGCCGCTGACTTTTTCTTTTCTCGCGTATTACTTTTGCCCCAGATGGATTTCCCTGTTTTTTCTGCTCATAACTTCCCCGTGTGCTTTATAGTTACACACTTTGCGTGTTTTGTTGTAATACAGATGCTTAAAGTGAAACACGATTAGGGTGATTTAATACATTAGGTTGTTTGCTTCAATTATTAACTGTAGGTTACGGTTTTTTTTTTTTTCTTTTTTTTTCTTTATTTTTTTGGAGGGAGTACTGTTGGTTATGCTTATTTTCACGATTTTATCCTTTTCTTAGGGACCAAATGAAGCTTTACTAGTTTCAGTATGCAAAAAATTACGTCTTTGAACAAGAATAAACATCCAGTTGATGCGTAAAAATTTTCATTAGTTGTTTTACGTATCTTAAAATTATCATTATATAAACCTTCAAAATCGTTAATAATTATTTTATTGACGGTTCAAATAATTATTACTACTCTGATGTGTCTTTTTCATTTTTGTTTCAACAAATTTATTTTCACAGTACTGAATAACTCGAGTTATTACAAATATCCTTTTTATTGCATATATCTTAAAAAACTTTTGCAAGATCATTGTGACTATACCATAACGCCAGAGGTAGCAGAGAACCTGGTGGAACCTACTTGGGGAACTTGGACGTAAAAAGGACATTTTCGTAAAACTTTTTTACATCTTTTGACAACTATGTTTTCAAGTCGTTTATTAATTTATTCAAAATATTACCTCAACCTAACAATATACTGACTGTTCGTTTATCGTCTTTCATAACAACAATAACGCTCGGCTCATTTAACAATTTCAGTAGTAGAGTGTAAATTGAAATAAGATTATCATTTTAGGGTCACGGTAGCTCAGTAGTTCTGGCTGCGGTACTTGTAGCTCGAGGGTTTGATAACACATATGGCTTGCACCTTTGGAAAACTAATGTGTGTACCAATTTTCAACCCGTAGTTCGATCGTTCGTCTGAACCTGTTCTATTGTCTCTGTGTAATGCTCCATCATAATCCTGGTTTTCAAAAGAGATAAAAAATAGGTACCGCCATCGAAATCGTATATTTTTGGTAACATTAAATAAATGTTTCAATCAATTTGTTCAAACGAGATTCGAGCAGCATTAAAAAAAAAAAAAAAATTGAGAAAGAAAAAAAGAGCACCACAGAAATTTTCATCCAAAAATAACTCGACAAATGTGTTTCCAACCTCTTTCCCTTTTCATTGAAAATAAAACAAATAAATCCTGAAAAGAAGGGGGGGGGGGGAAAGAATCGTTCGTTAAGTACTTCTTTCGAAGCAAATAAATAAAACTGTCGAATAAACATTGCAAAACGAAAGTAAGCCTCTCGCGCGCGCGTATTTCTTTTTCGTGCGCCGTACTAACGAGAGCGAACCTATTGTTCTCCACGAGCGTTTCGCGTATATCGTCGATCTCCCCCGTACTCTCCCTCCCCCATGGCGTCCAGGTCGAGCTCCTCTCATCCCACTATATTTATTTATCCCTCCCCCCACCCTACACTTTTTCCTCGCGTCTTATTATGCGCGCGACATGTATAGCCCTGCTCTCCCCGCGTGTATATACCATACGTGGCACTCTTTAAAGACGAGATTTCACGTCCGAAGGACATTCGTCGCTTGCATGCGTACTCTGTGCATACATCGGACGTTTATTCAAAATTGGCGCTGCCAATGTCATTGAGACTCGGAGGGGGGAACTAAAAAATGCGAAAAAAGAGCGAGTCGAAAAAAAAAAAAAAAAAAAAAAAGGCGCAAGAACCGCGTGTGCGCGTACATTATATGCTCGAGCGCGCCGATCGAGTTTTGTAAGTAATACGCGGACGCGTACGTGTGCACACGTATACGACACACGCGAGGCCGAGAAAACGATCGCGTCACGATCCGAAAGAGGAAATTCGACGTGCCCGCGGTATAATATAACGATATATACGCTCCGACATGCATTCCTCCCTCCTTCTTTCTTTCTGACGACGATGTCGTTGCAGCAGAGACTTTTTATTTATTTATTTTTTTTTTCGCTGCAACTCTTCCCTCTTACGCAGCCCCGCGCCCGTCATTACTCGAAATTCCTCCGTATACCGCTTTCCATTATATTATTCGCATATTATTTCTCTTTATGTGTTTTCACGTGCGCGCAGTGTACGTACCACCACCACGTCTATCGACTCGATACGCGGCGATAAATCAAGCGCTCCGCAGGAATTCGAATGGAATTAACGTCCGCGCGCGTTGTTCGATTTTAATTTTGTTTCCCTTCATCGAGCCCCTTGAAAATTTATGCCTTCTACGGAAGATAACCCGCGAGTGTAGTCATAATAATAACAATGATAATAATAATAACAACTGTAATAATGATACACAAAAGTACGAAGCTCGGCCTGATGGTGGAGGAATTTCAATTTTCTGCCGGATTTTCGTGAATAAGTGCCGTGCCATTGTACTCTGCTTTGGCCTCTGTGTCTGCAGTGTGTCGAATGTGTGTACCTTTGCCTTTCTCATCAACTTTATCATTTCGCTGGTGTGTTTTTTCAACTATGGTTGCTTCTACTTGGGAAATCCATTTAGCCTTTTCTTCCTTATGTATGGCAGATAAATTAACACCATTAACACCCCCTCCCGAAAAAAAAAAAAAAAAAAAAAAAAAATACTTACCTCTTATTTTTGTGGGTACTACAAAATACCAAAAATCTTGGAAATTGGTGAGTTGGGGTTGGGATGGTTAGTGCAAATAGTGTTGTTACAATAATAAAATACAATGCAAGTGTTATTTCCAAGAAATGTAATAAGTAATTGATGAGTATCTCAAGTTCCGCTAAAAACAAAGGATGATTATTATTATTTGTACAAGTGCGAAAGATGGAAATAAAAAATTTTATTGAACTACCGCGGTATCGATAAAGCAGCCCGCAAGACACTCGAGTGGACGAACGTAAAACCCATATCAACCCCCGTATAGGTATAGGTATAAGCAGCATCAGCAACAGAAGTGGCGAGTGAGAAAACGCAAGAACGACAACCAACGACACGGGAATGAGAGGAGGCGATGATGCAAGCAAAGCATGACGCTGCAGTCAGATGCATGTATAAGTATATTTACATGCTTTCTCGATAGCCGGCACCGGTATACATGTACACATGAAAGCGGGCGTGGTCTGACGGGGCAGTCGCGCGATCTCAGAGGCTCGACTACTGGGGTAGGGATAGTCTACGACGCTATAGATCACCGGGAGCTCCACCTACCAGCACCAGGTGGGGCGGGGCTTGATCGACGAGCTCGGCTTGTAGCGCCCCGCTGCGGACGCTTGTTGCGGCGTGGCCAAAGCGCGGCTACCGTACTATAGTAATACTCTGGCCACTGGTACTGCTGCGTCATAAATTGGCGATGGCTTTTCCGTGGTTTTCCACGTTCGTACGTATACATTTGGGGGTTTGGGTTATTGGGTTATTGGTGCAGAGTTCGCAGTAGAGCACGAGCAGTATGGGGATTTGAATGTTTTTGCATGCTTTGTCGCGTAAGGTTTATTTTCGTTCATTTTACGATTATGGCAGGGACGATAAGGGCACACCTGAGCTAGTAAAAATGACCCAAAATCGTCCTGCATTGATTTTAAGCCAAACCTCAGTCAAACAACGATGCAAACAAGAAAAATAGCCCTCCCCAGTCCCCACGTGTTAACATAAAATTTTGAGGTTATATTTTAAATTCACTCGTATCTTGACTTACCTCGGGTTTCTCCAGTGCTGCCTCCACTCGTACCAAGTGACCTACTTTCCTTTTCCTAGGATCCACATCTGTTGACAGCACGGGTGACCTCTGAATACGTAAATCCAAGGATCCAAGGGAGAGACTCACAGACCGAAAAAGCGTGCGACCGTAAACTCTATACATATAGCGTCGTCGTCCGTCACGCGTGGTGTAGAGAGGCTGCAGCGCAGCCAGCGGAGCACGCGGTGTACTTTGACGCGGGGCGGGCAATAAAGCATATGCCCAGCCAAAAGAGAGAGACAGAGAGACAGACTGCTCTGCCCCCAGAAGTAAGCACGTAACTATAGGCTGCATGGGTATACATATATGGGTAGCCAAGAGAGAGAGAGCAGATCCCCCTCAGGTTGTTCCGTGCGCGCGTTCTGGGCCCCGCCTTCCGCCGTGGACGATATGCTTCGGCGCGCCATGTGGACGTTTGGGGCCTGAGCGATTTTTATGGGTGTTTCAAGGTCGTGTTTTCCAAGATACAACTTCACTGTTTTCAAAATTTCGTTGACCTATTTCTTTCAACATTATAGAATACATTGGTAAATTGATATTTTTTATAATAAGGTGGTAAAAGCGAGGGCTACAGAGTAAGTTATTAGAGGTATTTAGTATTCATAAAATTATCAAAAAAAAAAAATTTGATAATCTTTATCCAAAAACATTAATGTTTGTTTAATACAACTAGATATTAGTTGGACTCTTAAATAATTAAAAAAAAAATATGTTTCAAAACAAAATAATTAAAAAATATAGCGGAATTATATTACAATTTCCACTCCAGCCAATGATTACATAATTACGGTGTCGTTATATTGTTACGTCATAGCCAAATAACTGATTTTATTGATGAGCAATACTTTTTATTCCAACTTGAATGATGAAAATAAAATAATCTGCGACAAGGCTGTCCAAGTATACATTTGACTAGCCTACCTGCATGCTACTGACGAACCCTCATCGCCGCACCTTACAAGTAAAGAACGGCCTTCGTACTGAAAAACTCGACCCTCCTTGACCTTCATTTTTCTCGACAACGTCCTCGTCTCTTGTTGCAAACTCTCCCGACCTCTCTTGTTTATCTCGCATGCAACCGAAGAATGCACGTGCAGCGATCTTACATCCCAGAGGGGGTTCGGTTGGGGCAAATTGTTTGCTACTATCTGTAAAAAATCAACAGAGAGAGGGGGATGGGGTGAACTAACATACATGTACAATGTACAGAAGCAGAAAATAAGCCGAGGCATGCTAGAAAGAGCACGAAGATGGGGGGTGGGGGCAAGACGCGCAAGGCGGTGGTGGCGGCCCTCCTCTTCTCCTCGTGGCATGTGCAGCATATAGCAGTACACACTGAAAGTAGAGGGAGGGAGGCGCGATATCCGCGCCACCGTCGCGACGGCACTCTTGCCGCCGTAGCCACCACCGCTTAGCAGTAGTCAGTCAGCGCTGGACCGCCGCCCGCTCTGTATCAACGCATCTCTGATACGGTGTCGCGTTGTCGTTGACGCGTGTCACGGTGACTACTTCCGGGTATTGTGATTTTTCTCTCTCGTCTCTACCTTCCCCCACTCCCTTTATATCGCTACCCCCACCACCATCGGCCAAATTTGGTGGATCCTCCTCTTCTCACGTTCACTCGGGGAACTGTCAAGAGTTTTTAATTTTCGACTACCCTGCTATCTCGTTTTATTCGTGAGACGTGTGATTATTATCTATTGTTGAGAAAAAGTGAAAGAACAGGAAATACTAGTGCCAACGTGGGGTACGAGTTAAGAGAATGCAAGCCCTCATCAAGTGCATACAATTGTTTTTCATTCTGCATAGCTGTCATCGTTACATCAACAGTGTGTCACAACAAAAATCATTTCCAGTGTGAATCCATTTAGTGCGACGGACGAATGTTGTCAGCATTTCTTTTTTTTTTTTCAAAGCAAAACTCGAGAAGTGCGGTTTAACGCTCGTGCACCCGATGTAATATACAATACCTTGGCTGTGATATAAGTAGAATTCATAGTTCTGAGAACGGAGCAAGCTGTTGATTCGTTGAATGGAAACCTAACTGTGCACGTGTCGTGGTCGTGGAGTGTGCGCGCATCAATTTTACCGCAAACGACTCGCTGATTACAGTGGCAACCCGCGTTAAATGTGACCTTTGTGCTCTCTGTGCAACTTTTCACGAATGTACCAGTAGTAAAGTGTCGAGTGATCGAAGAACCGAGTGTGAAAAGAAGAAGAAAAAAGAGCGAGATGTGGACGATCGTATCCAGGTAGTTCATTCCGTCAACGCTTGTGCAAGCTTCGACAAGTAGCGAGAAGTTTCAAGGAACCAGCTGTACGAGGAAGCTGCCGCAGAAAGAGCAGCTCTAAGAGATAAATTTTATAGTGCTCGCAGGACGCAGATGACCCGTAGGAAACAGCAAGCACCGCAACGCATGAAATGTGAGTGGGGCTCTTTACTATTGGTGTGAGCTTTATTTTCGTGTGTATTATTTTTATTTTGTTTTAAAGTTTTGTGTGGTGCTTGAATGAAAAATCAGAGTTGTTAAGTTTATCAAGAAAATCCAAAATCACGTGTAGCCTACGTTGGGGTTGGAAAATCACACTGCAGGTCTATGGTGGTGATGGCGCCTTTGAGAAAGATTCCTCGATGATAATACATATACTTGAAACACATTATATTCTGAACAAAGTGGTTATCGTACGCATACAATACATTTCAATAAGAAAATTAAGTTTNAAAAAAAAAAAAAAAAAAAAAAAAAAAAAAAAAAAAAAAAAAAAAAAAAAAAACATTTTCATCATTCCCGTAAAGTAACAGAATACTCAATGACTTGGAGTGACTTATGAAACTATTCAAATTACTTCATTCGATGACTTTACCGAAAAGTCTTTGACTTTATACAAGTTTTGTAAACAAAGTTTAAACTTTTTTAACTGTAGTTTGCTTGTGAGGATAAAAATCAAACGTATTGAAAATGATTCGAAAAAGTTTTAGTCGTAAAAATGACAGTGAATGTAGCTTTAGAGGTCGAGGCATCGGACTCTTTGATATTCTTGGTGGATTTGTTTACTAAGACGTACCAAATTCAATTTCTAGCCGGTGACTTTAGGATTACCACCTCATTTTAATCTTTTTTACATGTGCTTAATTCAATCGTAGTCCGATGGCTCAGAAGATATGTAAAATATATCGGATGCCATTGATGTGAAAGTGATTGATTCGCAATAAATCTCAGGCTGTTTTTTTATTTAGTCAATGACGACAGCATATAATTGCATACTAATTTTAGAGCTTGGTATACAGACAAGAATCTCGAAACGGCTGTAAAAAAAACTCTGTAAAGATAATAAAAAATTATTCAAAGATTTTACAGTCGATAGTTCGGTGATGATAAAGGTGTAGAAAATATGGTAAAGCTTCATTCAAATCTCCATCACCGATAAAATTACGAAACTATACGAGAATACTTGCTTCTCTCGATTATCAATAGTTATAATTAGAATATAATCAAAGTTGCAAAAAAGTAAGTAAGAAAAAATAAAGCTTTTTCAAAGACAGATTTACTTTTGATGTCTCTATAAATTGCTTCAATTAGTCGGCAAACAAGCACATCCCATATCATATTTACGAGTATACACTTTACCAATTAAGCGTCTCAAAAAAAATGTATCGTTTTATCGGTTCGACAGCAAAGAAAAATTCCGCACCCAAATGAAAGCGCCTCAAAAACGAGCGAAATCCATTACAACTTCGAAAATACAGACGTCAAACGTTATTATTTCTTCGCCATCGCATAAAAAAAAGGGGGCATCTACCAAATTTTACGGCAGTGCGTCAACCGTTTCGGTGTTTTGTACACTTATATCTCCGAAAGACATTCACTTGACTCTGACGCAAGCCGCCATTTACTCGCTGGTAAAGCGGGAGACCGGTCCTTCACTTGGAACCGGTACTTGGGAATTCGGCGTGCCGGGTAATAACAATTGGGATAAGTACACATCAACCGAAAAATATGGGAGAGGGTCTCTTTACTTCCTCCTACTTATGTTTGGTTGGGGCTGTAAATAATTGTTGCGGTACGTAAAAAATAAACAGTTCGAAAAAGTCATCTCGGGCAAGAAACGTTTAAATGCATATGCTTTTGAAAGACGTGCAGGTGAAACCCGATCAAACTTTCTTTCGCGGATGAGACGATTTTTTTTTTTTGGCCAGTATTGCATATATAGCTATAGATACATGACGTGCACAGATGGCATCTTGTATGGTTCTTACTCGAGAGTCAACGAGACGTGAAACTTGCTTGCTTCCGTTACGGCCAAACTGGATGACTCGTGGAGAAGCGTTGAAAAAAAATTATGAAACAAGTACACGAGTAGTGCGTGGGAGAGAAGAAAAAATATGAAATCATGATATCGTGAGGGTCGTTGGTGTCGCTTCATTGGTGTATTTTCGTGTATTGGCAGGAGTGACTGTGGTTGTGATCAAATACATTTAATATAGCCAAGGCTTATACCAAAATTACAATCTGTTATTTCATTAATGATATAAAAGTGCCGCCTTATGTTGTAGTTGTTATCAGAAATTAGATGTATAGAGACAATAATGTTATCCACTTCTACGTGTAAATGGTATGACCTTATTTTCAGATCAGCAGAAAAGGAAAGGTCAATTGTCTTTATCGTTTCCTATCTCCCTAACATATGCTTTTAGGTAATTCATTTTGAGTTGATTATTCTTCATCCACCCAGGTGTAACCTCTCGTGCACCTTTGCCTATAAATGGCAATACTCTATATCTCGATATACTCGATATGTATCGGAATGGTCATGACGAGGAACAATTGACATGTCATCAATGTGCGCCAGTGACAGCAGAGGACTCAGCACTTCAACCTAAGAGCACGTGTGCATCGACGAGGAATATAACCTCGAGGTGAAATCAGCACCATCCACGATCACCCGAGGTCGATCAGTATAAGGTAAGAAGGCGAACCACGTCAGCACCGCCAGTATCTTTCAGCTGTTGATCTAGAGGTTGCTCTCGGGTTGCTTATTGTTGTTTTTAAGATGTAGATCTAAAAAAATATATCAACATTTTCGTCAATTGACAACGTAACTATTTTGGGGTAGAGGTTTGTTCATCTTTTCCTGTCTGGAATTGAAAAAAAAAAAAAAAAAAAAAAAATGTGCTTTTAGAGCCAATTTCTTGGACATTTGTACAAATTTGCACTGAGCAAGTTGTAAGTTTAAATATAATTGCGATTATTTCCATGCCATGCCAAATAGGTACACTATACACAACAAGAATGAAATCAAATGGTGTGGTATTTTAATACTTACAACGGGGCAACAGCAACCGGTTCGAGTGTATGAATGCTTGCAAAGTCGAGTGCTTGGACTCGCAATGAAATGTGTACGCGTGTACGTGTAAATAATTATTATTTCCTCCGTTTTACAATCCGAGATAAATCTCGACCGGCGCGTGTAGTGCGCAACGCGTGATGTATTGCTGATTGAAAATTTTCGTTTCGGAACCACAGTTACCAAATGAAAAGAATTACAATAACAATGATATAATCGAAAGCGAAAGAATTTTCTCGCAACGTCGTAAATCAGACGCACCGTTTTTCCAACTTGTCGATAAATACACGCGACGTCACCTATTTGTCATTGACACACTAATTACTTTGTGCTATTTTCGTAAATCTGAATAATTGTCTTTTCGTGGGGTGTATTGTGAAAGTGTGTGTTGTATTGAAATTCAGGTGTCACCCGTAAATCGCACGAAATTAGTTCACGTCCGTAAGTAGATCGGAAACGACCGCTACACTTGCATCATTGTCGATCTTAAACTTCGAAATCGGTATTGCCGTAGGCGAAGACACACCGATCCCTCCCAACTTACCTGTATAATATCGGACAGATCGACTCATCGTTATTGTTCACGATAAAAAACAGTAACGCACGAGGCAATGGTGACCTTGAACCATAGATAACGATCAACCCAAACTGTTGGATAAGCGCGAGAGCGACGATGGGTCCCCTGAAGCACCTATAAACCGATAGCAAAGAAATGCGTCTAATTAGCTTTTTCAAACCAACCCGAGAACTCGATAGTCGCGTTGAAAAAAGAAAAAATAAGATAGATATCCTCCATTTATGGCGCCATTACGATCGCTCCTCCCACTCTGGTTTTTCTCTTCGCACGCACGTGCTATGCAGCGCAGGTATACGCATATACACGTGTAGGTACCGCCTTGTGCGTCGCGTGGAGAGTGAGTGCACTGCCGCGGGAACGCGTCGACCTAGAATGTGTGTTGCCGCCGCTGCTGTCACGGTCACACTGTACTCCCATTGTCAAACTGTTCCGTTTGTTGATTCCGTGTATTCTCTCGAGGGATTTATCGCCGAGTCGACGTGGGCAGATGATGAATTTCGTTTTGATCCGTGTTTTATTTGGTGTACCTTGATTCGGTGAGGAACGAATTTCGGGAAATACAAAGACACGGATGCATCGTTTGTTTACGAGAAAGACATTAAACGATTGGAATCTGCGACCTCCTTGGTGATAAGGGCTTCTTGACTGCCCAATTTCAATAAGATGATTCCTTTCTTTCTTTTTCTTTGGATTTCAACTTCCGAATGTTAAAAAAAATTTATACATTGGATGGTTTCTCGCGCTATGGGCCATAAGAGCGAGTAGTCTCTCGGTTCAGCCTACGGTAAACAGGGTAGAGGAGAGCTACGGGTTATTTTCAGATGGATTTCCAAGTGCCGATGGAAGAGCCCGTGCACACAAAAGAAGGGAAAGATAGTCGAGGTGCAACAAAACAATACAAAGGAGAGGCCCTGAAATATTGGTCGCGTGAGCAGCGACGAGCAGCGGGCCTGTATGATTGATTCGTCGAAAGATGCGCCTAATTTGCGCGATTGCCACGGATAACTGCTGCTGATGCTCTTGGTTATATTTATAAAGTTGGATTCTTCGTTGGCGCCCAATCTATCACTCTCGTCGCGCTCGAGTTGCGTTATGTGTTTGCGGCTCTTCTTGGGAAAAGCTGTCAGTCTTTTTATGTCCCCCCTCAGGTGTATCTGAAAAGGAGTTTATCAACTACTGCGTTTTGCGATTTTTTTTCAACAAAGTGTGCATTTGTAAGTGAAAAAATTTTATTCATCAGTAGGCAGGGTAATAGGCCCATCTCAAACCAGTTTGGATCTTCATTGGATTGAAATAAATGACAGATTTGGCCCGGGTGAAATTCTGAAAATCGAACGCTTCAAGAACCTTCAGCTCATACATCAATGTAAATGAATTATCAAAACAAACAATGAGTTTTTGCAGTGTACCTCCCACTGGGTGTACTTTCGAGCTTCGGGAAAAAAAATTTCATTACCAGCAACATGAACAGTAGTCCTTCCCTTTGTCGAGGATCAAAATCGAGACACGCATCCCAATATGTCACCCCTAATCGACTGCCCAAAGCTGGGCTCAAAAATCCCTTGGAAAACAACTCGGCTGTCCCACACCTATCGTGCACCAAAACATGCGCTCCGAAACGCACGAATCTCGCTTGATTTATTCTCGTCTCCGTATCTTTGGAAAATCGGGTCTCGCGCGGGGATCGCGAACGAGGAGAAACACGCCGAGGGAAAGTGGAAATTCCGTGTGGGACCAGTTGCAGAGTGTGCGTTATACACGGAACGGTATGTAGTATGGTCGCGGGGAGAAAAGCGTCCGTTGCGTCGTCGACGGGGCTGTTGCAGGGACGAGGGAGAGGAGAAGCGCGTCAGTTTTTGCCCTCCGCTTGAAGGATTTATAGGCGGACGCTCGGCGTATGAGTCGTCTAGGGCCGCTCCTCTCCCGGACTGGCAGTTACTCAAATACCGGGAAGAAGATCTCTTTCTCTCTTCCCACAAAAGCTTTTCTCGTCTCTCACTTCTGTGCAGCGGCTTCTAAAGCTCATCTGTGCGCGTGTGTGCATAAAAAGTGCCGGGTACATCTCCACGGGCTACGGCGCGGTGAAAGTTTTGCGCAATGGGCGCCGGGTGGCACGTGTTTTCACGGATGGATTTCCCCCTTTCCGCTTCTTTTTTTCTTCCCTCCTCCTCGGCGTTTACGTTTATACACACACTGTCGGGAGCGCCCTTGTTTTTCATATTCCGTTTCTCTTTCTTTGCGGGGCTTGATTTTTTTGGAGGAGGGGGAGAATTTTTCGGAGCAGGTATTCTCTCGGGGCGCTCGAAAGTTCGGGCTGTGCGTGCAGGGGTTGTGCGGGCTATTATTGCGTCGTGTCATTGTTATACATTTTGAGGAAGGAGAGAGTTTTTTTTTTTTTTTTTTTTTTTTTTTTTGACGTAATATGGACAGAGGACCTTTGGACGAGCACATAAATTACGAGCGAGAAGGTAGGCATGCCGAAATGAGGGACAAACAATGTTTTTCTTTTTCCCTTTTTTGGAGCAACTTTTTCCGTGGCATGCAAAGGTTCCAGTTGTATAATTTTTCGTGCTTTCTTATACCTTGGAGTGATGCGTACACTCCACGATTTTCCACTCGGAGAAACTACTCTGAATCGACAGAGTAAAATATCAAACTCAATATTTGGTAAAAGCATCACTTATCTATACCAAACCGAACTAATTAAGCATTTACCCGAAAAAATGAAAATAATATCCGTCACTTGGCATGAATTCAGATCAATCTAAACTGATCTAAACAAAAAAACAAAAAAAGTTCACCCCTACAAATTCTGTCATCCACAAAAGAAAAAGATAGTCAAACGTCCAGCAAAAAAAAAAAAAAAAAAAAGAAGTTCACCTTCGTTGTTGGTGGTGGTGCAGAGAAGAGTATGTGTATAAGGTGCACAACTACAATTTCATTCATTCGCACGTCGCGATTCGCAAGCGGACACGCATGCCTGCCGTGCCTCAAAGCGCCCTCCCGTTACCATTGCCCCATATCTTCCGAAAGCTCGGCAACAAATCCTCGAAACTCGCGCGTTGTTCGTCAACGCTCGTACACAGAAGAAGAAGAAGCCGCGAGTGCACCGAGCAGACATAACGAGGAGTAACGAACCAACGACAGCAGAGAAAGAGAGAATCGCGGATACGTGATAACTGCCCGTCTCCTCAAGTCTTTTCCACGTATACGTATATGAAATACACGCGAGCTATGATAAATTTGCCGAGGCGAAAAAGACGGCCGATTCCCGTGTACTTGCGGAGGCGCACATCAAAGATCCCAACCCGAACCCATCCCTCCTTTTTTTTCCCCCCTCATCCTATATTGTTGCGCTGCTCTCCTTTTTGGCTGTTTTTTAATTGATGCAGCCCCCTTTTTTCCTTGGCTTTGGGAAGCTACGCTTCATTGGCTGCCTCTATTTTGGCATAATATAGCACTCTTTCGAGCAGAGAGAGGAGGGAACCCGTGTGTCTGATGTTTGCATCTGTCGGGCGGCTTTCCATTTGACTATATACATACTCGGTTGCCGTACTGTGTAGGTATATACATATGTATACTGTCGAAGACGCGACAAAAAGCAGCATTGCAGAGGAGAGCGAGAGGGAGAGCCTCTGACGGATTACTTCCGATGACGGGGAAGTCGGCCGGTCGACTCGGCGTTGCGGCCTTTATTTTCAGAGACGGTCGAGAATTTATTATATGCGCCTCGTGGTGGCACACAGCGCGCCCGACCATCAGACGATCCGAGAGGACGAGTACCTACACTGTACGCGTGATGGTGATGATGATGATGAGAGGACAGTGCGGCAGAATGTATTTTTGTGTCATCCGCTCGAGTAATATCCCGCTTGATTGTTTTATTGGTGGACAGAGTGCGTTTGATGTTTTGGTGCCATATAGGGGGGTTTTTTTAGGCCTATATTAGAGTGCGTGTAATGTATTCGTATGTTGTGCAGCCTAGCAAAAAATATTAACAATGGACATTTTTTGCTATCGTTAATTTTTTCAAATATCTTGTCAGCTCCGTACTAAAAGTTACCTAAGGAAAATACGCAAACTCGTCAATTTTTTTTTTTTTTCTTCTTTTTAATGTGAAAATACAAATAATTAAAATCCAAGACAACAACTGAGCTACTTTGTACGACGAGTAAAGTCAAACAAATTAAAAACTCTAGTAAAAGCGATTACGGTAGAGTTCGAAAAAAAATACTAAATTTAAAATGAAAACGTCACGATGACATTGAATTACTGAAAATTTATTGCACTGGATAAAAAAAAAAAAAAAAAAAAGAATTACTTGTCTGTTAGTTTTTTTGTGCACACAAATTCTTATTTTAGATAAATTAAAAAAAAATTGCAAAAATTATCTAAAAATATTTGTAAAACGAAAAAATAAAAAAAAATTGTGTCCACATCACGTCTAATATGTAACAGGGGCGTTATAGTTCACAAGTAAAGAGGAAATAGAGATACGCGTATGCCCACACAGACCAAGATACACATATGTATACCGTGTAAGGCGGATTGTTGTGTAGGCTGGATGGAATGTGAGTCTCGTGTAAGTGGGTGAGAGAAAGAGATATTAATGAATTCGTAAAATAATATTTTCTTACATCAACGCGTAGGCAACCCAAAGGAAGAGAGAGAGGGTCATTCAGGGTCAGGGACTCAGGGCGCAGGTAGAGGTGTGGAAATAACGCTATGGTGATTTAGTGATTTGCGAAGTAATTGTTTCATAAACAATTGTAATATCGTACTGAGCTGTTGTCAAAAAAAGACAGTATTTTTTTATCGTCACGCATCATTATTTTTTAATTAAAAAAAAAATTTGTTGGATAAAAAAAATGTCGATTAGACCAAGTTTGGACACAGCTGCAGCCAATAAGATGCACCAAGTGCAGAAAGTCTTGAGAAACGGAATAAAAATCAATGTCCATTATTGATCGGAGCATCGATCACTAAAGCACACGCTGCTGCTGCTGCTCGGGACGACCATCACTTTAAACAACCGAGCGAGGTCGAGCAATAAAAAAATAATCTATCAAGCATTCCCGAGCTCTCTCCGGCTCGGAGAATTTATCGTGACGCCGCGGACACACGCGCGGCGAGCGCAGGATCCCCCCCACCCCCTCTCTTTTTCTTTTCTCGCCGTGCACTGCATAAACCATTAAAGGAACAAGCTCGCGCGCCAGCATCTCACATGGGTATGTATATAGGTACACACAAGCTCACAAGAGCCCCTACGAGCTGCAAGCGGGAGAAAGAGAGAGAGAGACTGACTTTGCGGCCTCGTGACTATTCTCTAATGCAGCGCCGATTTTTCGATCGACGTCTCGCGCTCGCGCAACCCGAGAAGAACAAACGAAGGGAAACATACGTACGGGGAAGTGAGTGTACCTACACTTCTGCTCGACCGTTCTAAATCACGTGGCAATATACGTGCATTTGTGTACCTATATGCACATGTGATCGGAAAAAGCTCGATCGATAATCCGATATCCACACACACACACGCACGCACGCGCTGGACCCACGCTCCATTTCGCTTAATATATGCCGAGGCGCCTATTAGGCGATGGGTCCATGCTCTTCGGTGCCGAGTTTTTGTTCTTCTCCCCGCGGAGGGGTGCCAAATGGGGACTCAAGCATGGTTGTAGAGACGTGGCGCGCTGCTGAGATCTTAAGTGACTTTTGGTGTTTGGATGGCCAAGTGTGCAGATGCAAGCACTGGCTGGACAGTTTTGCCTTGCTTTTACTCCAGTGAGACTGTTAAGTACGAGGTGGGTTGTTAGGGGTTGTTGCTGATGTGCCTTTGGTGCTCGGTTCTTGCGTGTTGTAGATACAAAAGGAATCCCTGGGCTGTCCATCACAAATGGTGAATGTGAAAAAAATTTTCGATCTGTTCGACATGCATCGCACATCTTTCTTTTGACATTTTAAGCATCATTTTGTCCAATTTGTCTTCAATTCCGCTTCAATCACCAACAATGAACTTCACCTCCTGAGTGGTGAGAAAGTCTTATAGGTCTACTTCGTGTTGCTATCAATTTTGAGATGTACCGCAACATTACACTATGGAATTGATAGAAAATCACGATAAATTTCGTGGGTAGATACTCGATGAGCACGTAAACTGCATGCGAATGTTTTTTTGTGCGTGGTGGGACATATAAAACAAAGAGAGTAAATTGTATTTCACAATGTGAGGTGCATTTCCTTATTTAAACTCCTCTCCTTTTCTTTTTTTTTTTTTTTTTTTTTTTCATTTGGAAATAAGCTTAAGAACATAGAAATAAAACAAAATGATGATCCCTTGGAACATCCAAGCGTGTAATCGATCCAAGTCACGAAAGTAAGAATAAAAATAAATCGCCAGCCACGAGGAATCGGGTCAACAAAGTAACTCACCCGAAAATCCGTCAAAAAACAAACATCCCGTGGGCTATAAAACAAAATTTATTCAAACTCGGGGAAGGAGAAAACGTAAGCGCGTGTAGTATACATGTATACGCTATTATGCCGCGCTCTCGGACATAAAAATGTCAGTCCGAGTGATATGTGTAGCTTGAGCACATAGCGGCGGGAGCCACGGCCGGCGAGCCGACCCCGTCGAATCTTTCCGAGTTCGTCAAAAGGAGGAAGGGAGAGAGCCCTTTTAACTGGGGGTAGGGGGGGAGGCGTAGGCTCGCTGTGGTGCAATAAAAATAGATTATCTCGGATGCTGGAAAATTCTGGCTGTATGGTCGGCGATCGGGCGATGGGCGACTCCTTGGGCAGGAAAAATCGGTACGCGTTGCTTGTGAAAGAAAAGGAGGAGGAGGAGAGAGGGCTACGTGCCAGATGTTTTATTGGACGTTGTTGCCGCGGTGCTGTTTGTTGAGGAAAAAACGGCTCGTTTGTCGGCCAGTGGTTGGTTTTTTCGTACCTGTATTGATGCTTCGATGTTTTTTTTTTTTTTTTCAACTAATGTTTTCATCAACTGTACCTACGAAAGTAAGATCGGTACTTGGCAAGTATCGATTTTTTAGGAGCTCCTCGCACGTCTTTGGTGTATTATCATTGTTGTTATTATTTGTTTTATAGATTTTTTAACTTTGGATGGATACGTCACAAAACTTTGTTCAAATATTTATTCCTAATATTCCGCGTGGAAAATATTTGTGTATTCTAAATGTATACAGATCAATATGACTTTTTTTTATTTTTACTTACCTGATTTTTTTGCGAGAGGACAGACTCAATTGCGTTGCATCATTGTAATGATCGTATCCATGTTTAGAAAATCTTGTTTTTCCCAACACAAGCAAAGTCTGCGATCAATGAAAAGCTTGACACCCAATCTTCAAATGAACGGATCTGGACAAATATATAAATATTTACATTTAATGAAAGTCCAATTTATTTGAGTCAAAAAAATTATTCCATACCAATGAATTAAAAAAAAATATATATCAATGATTCAACAAACATATAATGCACTCAATCACTTGTACGATTTACAAATCGATTCGCTCTCTCGCTTGTTCGCCCTAGTTTTGACGGTACTTCAGCCATAATATTAAACACGATCGCTTTCTCTTTCTCGCAAACATAAATTACCATTCGGCGCAACAAATCGCTCAAAACTTTGAAAAATCGAGCCCGATTTCTCGTACCTTCGCCTATACTGCCAAAGTATGAGCTGAAAGAAAACTCGAGGGTAAGAAAAATAAGAGCCTCGACCCGAACTTCCATTGCCAGGACACCGGAGGTGAGGCATCGTTTTGTCGATTTTACGAAAACTCGGGGGAAAAAAAAAAAAAACCTCTNAAAAAAAAAAAAAAAGAAGTCACAAAGCCAGTTTACAGACAATGTAGCCCCCAAAATCGAGTAAGATGCATAAAAGTCGAGGGGCATCAGCCAAAGCGAACGAGATACGGATCATAGCAGTTCGAAGATAGGTGTACAGGCCCAACAGTAGTATAGATACACCTCGTCTCCGTCCAGACGTACATCCGCGATTTCCTCGCTCGCCTCCCCCATTACCCTCGTGCGTACACAGGTTACACCGATAAGGGAGAGAAAAGGTGGACCGGTATGGGTGAACAAGGGGAGGCAAAGTACTTTCTTCCAACGTCCTCCCGCGCGTACCCTTTACAATTCAACCCAGAGCAGCAGATCTCACTCTCTCTCTCTCTCTCTCTCTCCCACCCTATACTTTTTTCCTCCCTCGCTACAAAAGCAGCAGAGGTAGTTTCACCCGGTATACCAGCGCGCAACCCCCTCCTCCTCCTGTGCCCGTTTTCTTCTTCCGTCCGTCCGGCGCGTCCCTCTCGACTCGTCTTGCGTGACGGCCTCGTCAGCCGTCAAGAGAAAACGCTCCGCTGTATCCCGCCCTCCCCCCCCCTCGGCCCCTTCTGCACGTTCTTGGATCGATAACCTGCTGCCACTGGCATCACCCTCCTTTCAAAGCCACCCACCCATCGAACCGAGTATACGTACGGCCGTTTTCTCTCCCTCCTTCCGATGACCACCCTCACCTCCTCGTCCTCTTTCCACCCCCTCCTCGCTCTCCAGTGCTTCACTGTTGAAAAGTAATGCACCTACATACCGCACCCCTTACCTTTCCCTCGAAAATGACTGCTCCTCGTCCTTGCCGGTCTTTCGTTCCTCCTCCTCCCTGTGCCCCCAGTGTTATCGTCCCTTTGCCACCCCCTACTACTACTACTACTTCTCTACCAGTACTATATTGCTTTACCGGTGAAAGGGGTATACGTGTGTGTATCCGACAACAGCGGTGGTGGCGGCCGGGTCAGAAGACGTCTGCTGCTGCTGCCTCTCCGATGCCCGGGCGAGCGACAGCTACCCCCCACCCCTTTATTTTCCCGCGTCTCTTTCTCTCTCTCTCTCTCTCTCTCTTTCTCTCCGTTCGACGCTAGCCAGCCGGTTCACCCCTTTACCACCTCCTCCTCCTCCCCTCGGTTCTCCTCCTTTGCCTCCTTCTATGGTCAGTCGTCCACACGCTAAGTACTCCCGCCACCACCGCCTACGTTGCTGCTGCTGCTTTGCTAGTTTTCCTTGTGTATGTACCTACCCCCGTGCAGGTCTCTACTCTTTTTCCTCCCTCTGATGCTTTTTTTTTTTTTTCATCCACGGTTCAGCGGTATTTTTGTTCTTGCTGCCTTCCACCTTTATTTATTTATTTTTTTTTCGTGCTCTTGTTGCAAGCCTCGTGGATTTGTTTCTCGGTCTTTTCCTCTTTAGTTTCCCTCATTTCACCATGTTCTCGAGGCAGGGTTGCGTAACTTTATTTGGGTTAACCATCGGGGTTTCAAAAAAAAAAAAAAAAAAAAATCGTGTTTATTTTACTTTGGCGCGCATGTTTCTCTACTCTCTTTGGAGTAAAGGGTTACCAGATTCCTCCTCTCAAGCGGTCCGTTAAAGCGTAGAGAAGAAAAAGAGAGAGAAAGAGAGAGAGAGGTAAGCTTGTCAACATGCGCCTCGTTGGTATAGCGCTGGCGGGCGTCACAGTGTCACACCGTTCTATCGAAGGGAGGAGCAGGCGGTGAAACGATGATTCGGTACGCCTTCAAGCGTAAGGTGCTCTCTCTCTCTCTCTCTCTCTCTCTCTCTATTTCTGAGTTTCACTTATTGTCCACCTTATTTTGCGAGTAATTGAGTTGTGTTTGAAACAAGAGTTTCCTTAATAATGTTGGCCCAAGTGCTGAATTAAAGACAAAAAAGTAGGCATTGAACATTTCGCAACATCTCATCGATAATCTATTTCAGCGCATAGGTTTGGAAAAGGGGGAAAATAACCAAGTCTACTCCATTAGTAATGAATCGAGACTGACAAGGGTCGTCATAATAATAAGTTACTTTTCTCCTTTTTGAAGGCTTACGAATTTCAGGTGAATAGGTAGACTACACGAATAAAGTGATAGCTCACCTTTAATAGTTGCTAAATTAAGTCACAGAATTTTTACTCTTATAGTTTGGGGGTTGTATGATTATTTTGATTCCAAGAGACAATGAGACGTTTCCAGCTAGCCAAGGACCACATTTAATTTAAACACCCGTAACACAAGTGGAAAGAGATGTGAAGTCCTTGTTCTACTTGCAAACTCGTCGAAGTAGAAATAACAATTGGTTCCGGATGATGGGATAATTTATAGGGTTAATCGACACTAATGCAATTGATAATAATAATAATAATATAAACTTTGTCAAACAAACAATATAAATTATCCGTTACCAAATCGAAAATGGAGTTAATTAAAAGAAAAAAGCTCACAGTGAGTACGAGATGAAAGTTGCAAGGTTGATTAAAAATGTGACTTTCGCAAGGTTGTACAGTAATCACTTTTTGATTGATGCGGGAAACGCTAAGCAGGACAATGAAATTTAAACACGCGAATAAGACCAACAAAGGGCCACCAGCAATTCCTTAAAAAAGCGCAACATCAGCAAAGGCAGCAGCATAGCAGCAGCGAACCCAGCCTCGCGAGTAATTACCCCGTTTAATCCTTTGACCCTCGACGCTCTCTTCGGCGGCGCTGATAGAGTCCGAAACACAGCTCCCAACAGTCTCTGCCTTTCTCCTCCCCCTTCCCCCGCTCCCATCCTCGAGCTGTCTATCTTTGGCGCGCTTAATTAGGCGTTCTCTTGATTGCTCAACGCTCTCGTGTTAACAGTTCTCCCTCTCTCCCTTTTTCTTGCCTCCCTGTACTGGATTTACGTTTTTTCTCTCCTTTCTTTTTCGCGAGCTAGCATTGCTTTTTCCCTCGTCAAACGAATCTCTACGCTCGCAAGCGCCTATTTGATTTTTTTTCCTTCCCAAACGAAACGTGAGTAAAGCAGTAACAGCAGCTTGAAGGACCTCTGGATTCATCCTCCGTTTAATTGAGCGGCTCCGAGAGCAAACAAATCCAACGTACGACTGGGCGAGTCTCGGGGTGTCGTTAGCTTTTTTTTCCTTTCTGCATGTACACTGGGGTAAGAGAGGATGATAATCAAGTGGATACTTCGACCCAGAGGTGTAATGAAAGAGCATCAACGCGTAGGAACAATTCTATTTGATTATTGGACTGTAAGTATATTAAGATAATCAATGACGGTTGAAATCGTCTCGTTATCCTTGTTTTTTTTTTTCGTCATTGGCAAGCTAATTTGTCCTTTGCAGTGCGACTTTTAAAATGTCACGTTCGTTTGTTCTTCAGCACAATGTAATTAAAGTCCCGCGTGCAGTACTCAATACTTGGTTCTTCTAAGTAGAGGAGATGAGCGTAATAACAACCCAAGTAATTTATATTTTAAACGCATCACATACCACCCCGAGAAATTAAGTTTCAAGCCCACAATATTGACCCACACCAACGCTGATTAAATCGCACTTAATGGAATTTAATTTTGCAGCGACCGGTGCTGCTTTATTTTCGCAAACACCGCCCGACCACTGAATTCTTAAAGAACCCGCGGGATGATCGATTCGTCTGTTCTCCTTCGACGAGAATCGCCTCGAGTTTAGCCCAAACACCCGATCAACTGAAAAAAAAAAAAATAATAATAAATAAAAATAAAGAACCTGATGTGCCCACCTATATTACTCGTATCGCTCCTCTTATATTCTAAAAAAAAGACTGAGGGGGTGCGACGCTCGACCAATACGTCTTTCCCTCTCGCGCATCAATATTCATTGATTTCGTCGGCCCTTCGCACACACATCCAACCACATCCAAAAGGAGTTCTCAATCAATCCTCCGGAGCAAGGCATCAAGTCGCAACTTTCCCACGAGATCGACGGCTAGTCCATGTAAAGCAACCCACGTCCTTCTCGTCCTTACACATACGTGTACACGTATATCACCACTGGTGGTGTGCTCGTATGGGACTTTCTCTCTTGCCCATCGCGCGTTGGCTGTGTATACACACGGCAGACCAACCGCGCAAAGTGACCCATTGGTGACGAGCGGCCAATCGATATACTCTTATACCTTCCCTTCCCTCCCTGCATGTATACACCTTATACCCGGCCGTCGACCACCTTTTGCCGATGTCGTCGTCACACTGACAAGTGCATACACACTGGCACCTTGCGACCCGCGTCAGCGTTGGAAGGGGGTAGTTCTGCTGAGAAATTGCGCGTCGTGCGGCCGGTGAAACGTATTTCAGCCGCCCCACGGGAGAGTTGGACCCGGGAGTTGTGCAGGGCGGGGGGCAATGGACTGATTACGCTGACGCGTGTGTACGGCCACGCCGATGAAACGTTTCAATTTTGAAGGATCGGTAATTGAAATGTGCTTCAAAGTTCCCTTGCTTTGGCGAGCAACTTTTCGTGAAACATACAGTGCTGGGCAAATTGTTGCAGTACACGTTTCTCGATGGCAAAAATCAAGTGGGGGGGGGGGCGTTATTTTTTTAATCGATACCTGAATTTTGTACCTGTAGAAAGTGTGGGCTTTGTGTATATACACAAGGTATACATTTATCATTGGAAGGTGCTGAGAAACGTCGACACCTGGAAAACTGTCTTAATTTATGTTGTAATGGTATAACTCGCTGCTTGCCATACGTGGACACAAACTTGTTTTTTCCCCAACTGGTATTATTCCGTGCAACGCTCAAAAAACGTGTTTAACGATTTAGGCTCGAAAGTACTTTTGAGGAGAAAAATAATCGATTTCTGTAAAAAAGCACAACGAGTGGACGAAACATTTGAATCCACGTAACGGGGTCATCCTTGGCTCCTCTGTTTGTCCGAAAACCAGCAAGTTCATTTGTCAAAAGCTCCACTTTAGTGGAAGTTTCACTCGGTAGGTAAGTGGACCATCAATTGAAAGATAATCAGAGTCCATTAGTACTACTTACTTTTTTTCTCCAAACGAAAATCCCTAGAAAAAAATTGATCCGACAGAGGAGACGAAAAACAAAAAAAAAAAAGACAGGGTACATAGGGACCATTAGTTGTCGATGTAATGGTAAATTGGTGGCTAGTAGTATCAGATTGATAGTGACGAAAAGGGACGTCTTGTGGCTTTTCCACTTGGACGTCACACTTTTTTCACGTGCCAGTGACGACGAACGTCTCTTTCTTGACTCCAATCAATCAGCTCGTTACACAAGCCGGCTCTCACCGAGCGTCTATATATATATACGTACGTAGACGGGCTTTTCTTCACGTTCTCTGTGATTAGTCATCGGCTTGTTACCTGATTTTAACAAATCGGTTTGCCCTCTCCCCCGATTTTTCTTCCATTTTCATACAGTAACGAGTAGTATTTATTATGCGGTTGGATGTGGTCTGTTTTTAGAAATACCGTGGTTTCGTGCAACCCCCTAAATGTACGTTACATACGCTCTGAACCACTAGTGATTTTTATTTTATTTTTTTTTTTTATTTTAACTGGTAAAATCAGTAGATCCATCCGGATGTTCATACAAACCGGTCAGTGAATAGATTTTCTCTCCAGTACGGTGCACTTTGAAAAAATGGTGGGTTTTTTCCACAATACTAGGCAATAAATAATTACCAGAGGGTGAAATTGATCTTCAACTTATCGGCTTCAGCTATCTAACTTCAAAGTAAAATTAGAAACAACGAACAGTAAAACGAGGCCTTTGGCTTTTGGTTTATTATACACACAGACGCGTGTGCGTGCACGTACGTATGCTGATTCTCGTCAACTCGTAAATTTTAACTTCAACAAAATGGTGTAATAATAGCCCCTCCGCGTTTCGGCTCGGTAGCGCGCGACACCAATGCTACGCGAGTGGGTACACACGCGAGAGGATATCTTTGACAGTGCGAAATCAATAACATGACGGAACAGCCGTGTTTCGGCCTTCGTTTGCTGAAACGGTGATGTATATACAAGGGACCGAGGATGTATATATGCGCGCATGGTCGTAAAATTTCAACGATGCCGTGTCTTGTGTTGCGTTAATATCTTTTCGGGGTGGCGGAGGGGGAGCGAAAAGGACAGACGCGAAGATTTGTTGCACAAGACACTATACGCGTATGCACGGATGGAGGATGGTTAATGCGTGTTGGGTGTGGTTGTAAAAAGCGAATTGTGCAGATGAACGAGTAAATGGATTAAAAAATATTGAATTGGTTGAGCAAACATAAATGTATACTTGTGGACATGATGCTTGTCATTGGCGAATTCCGTGTAAGGAGATGACCGGTTTTTTGGTCAATTTTTAACAAAAGAGTATGACTCGCATCACGTTTCAATGGAGGCAATCACGTGGTACCGTTGATTTAGTGATGCCGAAGGGCTCGGACGAAAACAAAATGAAAATCTGAATCGATAAGAATTTACCGTGACGATTACTCCGCTATTCAAAATAAACCGATGACTCGTGCTCCTCACTTTGTCCCTCTGTTTTACTCAGCTTGATCACGATCACGAGCCCACCTCGAGGCTTTCACTCTATACCACCAAATGCGTCTCGCAGTGGATACAACGTCAGTCCGGTGAAACGGCAATCAAGCCAGTCTCGCTCATAAAGCGCATAAATTGATCCAAACACCGTAGCCGTCACCGGATGATTTACAAATGCGAAGTAAATGGCGTCAAAGGCGCGGAACGTACACTGCAAAAGGGGGAGAAAATTCGAGAAAGAGAGCGACGCGATAAAGCAGCAGCAGAGGGGCGCGGAAAGAATTCGAGAGGCGCCACAAATCACGCGCGAGGGGGTGGTTTGAAGTCATACAGGGAGGAGGCGCGGGGGGTAGAGAGAGAGAGAGAGAGCAGTCGTAGGAAAAAGGAGGGTTGCGCGCAGCAAAGTCAGACGACGACGCTCGTGTGTATAGCGGAGGTGAAGGAGAGGAGGCTCGCTAGTTCGCCCGCGATAACAGGGGCGAAGGGGGGGGGGTGTACCCGGGGCACGTGGGAGAGAAGGGAGTATAAGGTACGGCAGCCAGAGCGCGACATGGTTTATGACGTCTGTTCATCACGTCGCCCCAACCTCATAAATTAGAAATCACCCCCTTAGATAGGCCCACGAGAACGGCGGCGGCCTTCTCTCTTCCACGATATGATATCTATATACATCTACAGGGATGCGCGCGTGTGTGTATACCATGTGAATATAATACACGGGCGCGAGTAAAGGGTGCTGGGAAATACGTTTGGAGGAAAAATGTTGGCGCGCAGTCCGAGATTCCGAGGTGGAAAAAAGTGTGCATATATACGGTGTCGGGTATCCCCTTAGCATACAAGTGTGTAGTATATACCTCTCGAGAGATCTCGGGGCGCTTAACGAATCCGAGCTTAAGGGAAGAAAAAAATTACGCAACTACCACGTGGCAATTGATTCGTATACACCTACTCAAGATACGCTCATCCTAATTTAATAAATTTCCAAACTTTGTTTACGCGACGACATTTTCCCGATCGAAAAATTTCCGCTCTGTCGCACACGAGGGGGGGGGGGGGTAAGGGATCATCCGAGCGTCTGCGCGACGTTTTTATGCGTGGCGCGGTGGTACACAGCCCGGGTCCCCGCGACCCCAGCCATCAAATGATTTATCCCGTCATTCGGAGCCGAGACTGACTTTGGCCCATAAATCAGCGCGCGTTGCCATACCGCTGCGGCTCGATTTTATTTATAAGTCCCACTCCCGCGCTGGCTGATGGGGCTTGATTGACGAATCGCGTTTACGTAAGACTTTTGCGAAACTCTTGCGCCCCCATCCCCTCCCCTTTTTTCCTCTCTCTCTTTCGAGCTGTGTACTCTTTCTCTTTGGCTCTCTTTTCTTTCTTTTTTTTTGCGCTTTCGACGCTCCACAGATGCGGTGGGGCAGGATTTATCGGTACTCGCGGAACTTGATTTTTCGAGGGAGGCAGCGTTTTGAAATCATACATTTTTTCAACCCTATGGATGGCAAACACATTGTAGTCTGTTACTACTACACGGTGCAAAAAAAAAAAAAAAGAATAAAAAAAAAAAGAATTTCCTCCGTATATGTACCCACACGATTGAGCAATCGATCCATTACATATACTTTTTTTCTTTTTCGTTGTTGGTTTCTCTAGAAAAAATCCGCCTCTTGGCTAACTGGTCGCGATGCACTCACCAAATTCCGAAACCGCGAATTAGCGTAAAAATGCGTGTACGTGGAAGGAATGGTTCCGCGACTCCGAAGAAAATTACACACGGGCGCGTGCACCCCTCGATTAAACGAAATAATATCCCAAAAAGCTGGGGGAGGGAGAGAGAGATCGATCAGCCCCTTCGCGGAACCAATTTGCATTCCCCCGAAAGTACAAAACGGAGGAGACGTGGTCTAGGAGTCGGGGGGTAAATTTTCATGAGGCAATTTCGGTGGTAATTGCCGAGAGCGATCTCCGGGGATTCTCCGGAAAAAACACGAGTCCCGCTGAAAAAAGGCGGCGCCGGTCTTGGGTCCCGGCGAGCAGAGGACACTCATTACGCACCAGCCGGGCAGAGGAGGATATAATATCATGGTGCGGCGAGCCGCTTCGGCGAACAAGTCGGGCTGATAGGCCGAAAAGAAGGCACCATAGGTAGTACAGATGTATACGTATATGCGTGGACCGGCAGCAGCAAAAGTGGTTGTATCTCGGGTCTTGGTAACGATCATAGCGAGTACCGGCCGGGTATCGTCTCATCGAGGAGACAGATCGGAAGGAGTCGACGAGGAGGGTGGAAGGTATAGCCGGTAATGCGCTCCGAGAGTCTAGTGTCCGTCTCTGTCTATATCTTTGGGGCTTTGTGAAAAATCGCGTTACAACCCTAATTTAATTTTACGACCGGCATTACGGGACCAAAGGAGGCGATCGCGCACGTGTGTGGACGCGTAGGATAATAATGGAGTGTACATCGAAAAGAAACGGGAGCATGGTGCTGGTCGAGGATAGAGAGAGAGAGAGGAGGGGGAGGAGGAGGCGACGCTGCAGAGGAGATAAGGGAAAGGCCGGGTGGAATTTAGGACGTGGTTGGAAGAAGGGGGTGGGTGAGTGCAGCGTGACGAGGGGTCGAGAAAGGGAAAATTATGTGAGCCGGGGAGATGATGCGAGGTACATGGAGAGGAAACGATTTCTAATCGACTCTGGCTTGACGGTCTACAGTTTTAATGCCTGGTTCGTGTGGGGTAGTCCCTGGCGCGAGTGTGCGTTCGTTGTGCCTCGTTGACGGTACTTTTTTTTTCCTTTGGATCGTAAAGATACCCGCGCATTTTTGGACATCAAAAAATACCGATTTTTAGCTCTACAGTGGATTTTCTCGTTCAGGATTTGGATGAGATTTCTTTTATTTTCTTTTGTATCAACTTTTTTGACTATAGATAACATCCTGTTGATATGAGACATAATAATGTGAAAGTGAAAAGCTGCTTGAAAGGTAATCAAAATCAAACAAAGGCTCGAAAAATCCATTAGCTCGTAAGTGAGCTCCGCCGGAAGGTACGTAATAAGCCAATAAAACCGAGAGGGCTGAGGGAAAAAAATGGCGCAAGAAATTCGTCAAAAAAAATAAGGTAAACTCCCCGAAAGTACATACGCACGAGCGAGAGAAAGGGTCCCTAGCAATCAGCCGCGTAGGCTCGTAAAACCCAAAAACAAAGAGCGAAATCAAGCCTCGCGCTGAAAAGACGGAACGCTGCAAAAAATCGGGCCGCTTCGGAGACCCGGGAGAGATAGTGGTATTATTATCCTCCAAAAGATGCTGAGAGGAGCGCCGAAAAAAAAAGAAAAAAAAATAAAGAGCCAAGTTCTCCGGGTATTGCCATCGCGATGCTCACCCGTGCACTGGCAGCAGCGACGAAGGCGATCATTTGGCGGGCGCCGATCGTAAAAGTCGGTCGCCGATAGATCGATGACACACATATCCTCCCAGCCCCTCTCTTGTCCTCTCGAAGCTCCGTGTGTGTCTCTTTACTTCGTTCTCTCTCTCTCTTTCTCTCTCATTACCGATCGCGGTGTAGAGGCACAGCTGCGCCGATGATGACCCTTGCGAAACGAAGCTCGCTTTGAAATATCGAGATTCCCCTCCTCCTCGGATTGAAATATTCTTGGAAACTGTCGATGATTGTAAATCATTTGCGAGAGAGGGGGAGAGGGGAGCAGCACTGCGTGGCACATATTTATATACGTTTGAAAGGTTTTCCATCTCGCGTAACGACGAATAAATTACCTGCCCTCTCTCTGCCCCAGCCTCTTTTTCTTTCGATTCTATCTTTTTTTTTTTTTTTTTTTTTGTCTTTGATGCGAGCTGGTGATGGTGGAAACTTGTTTTTTAACGGAGACGATGTGGCTTTGATTTGCGAATGCCGATTTATTGTTTGTTCCATTGGATATGTGACTTGGGTGTGATTTAAGATCTTTTTTTTCTTCTATTTTTATGAGATGAAAATTATGTGTTTTTCGATGTTGGAAATGATGCAAACTTTTTGAGGTATGGTTCATATAGTCGTGATATTTGTAGCTGGGCTATTTAAATGTTGACACAGTTGACGAAGATTTGAAATACCAGTTACTGTTTCATTTGAGTTTAACTCCTTGCATATTCAACCAGATGAATTCCTGTCATTGAAGAAAACGTGTCCAGAAATTAAAAAAAACAAAAATATTTAGTTACATCGAGACTGTTTGTTCATGAAAATTGCGAGAGGCTGCGTATCTAAAAGTCTTGATATATAGTTTAAGTCTTTTAAAGACTTTTGCAGTTTTTTAAATACTTGAGAGACTCTAAAGTTATCAATAGTTTTAGCTAACTTTAAAATATTTTGAAGAAAATTCAAATTTTTCGTAAACTTGTACAGACCTTCAAAATCTTTATGTGACTTCAAATAACTTGAAACTTTTGTTTATGTTTTATAAGATACTGAATCAGTGTCCAACGTAAGTATAAAAAGTCTCAGTGAAGCAGTGTTCCCCATCTTTAAGTCTTATCATATTCACTCTCGATCCATCTCAATAACCCACCAAAGTCGAGGCTCGAGTCCAGGTAAACTAGAATCTTTAACGAATATTTTACTCGTCTATTTAAAGGTATATCAAACCAGTCGAAAAGTGAAAAAAAAAAAAATTGAATACAAAGAGATAAAGGCCGCCTTGATCACTCGTAAAGTAGGTATACACACGAACCGGGTAACAGAGAGACAAAAGTGGAGAGAGGACGAGGAGCAAAGGATAAGAAAAAAAAAACATCAACCACCAAGCAAACTACGACCGACCTGAAATTGCCTCGCTCAACTCTCCTCGGCAGCGTGCGAATGAATAACAAGCAACGATGATAAAAAACACCGCGGCGAAATCGAAAAAAGACAGCAGCACGCCCGCCTTTGGCCGTCGACGAGTGCGGGACCCTCAACGGAAATTACTGTAATAACGATCCACCCTCGCGTGTGCACGGAGCTATACGCGCAAGTACACCAGGTGCAGTGAGTACTTACGCTGGGCTGCGTGTATATGTATATATAGGTACAACAGCAACTTTGCGTCGCACGTGCGCGCGTCCCCACGTCGTGTTATTACCGATCGCTCGGGCGAGTCCGAAAAAAAAGGAAAAAGGGCGGCCAACGTAGGGCGAAATTATCGATAATCGCGGGCGCATCTATAGACGATAGATAGAGAGCCAACAATAGCCCTTCCATAAAGCACGCGCGGTGTGTGTATATATACATAATCATCGGTATTTCTTTCCCGTGAGATCGGCGCCGACGCGTCCTTCCGCCGAGTCTGCTTTTTCCTACGAAAAGTGGGGTACGGGCGGTGCTTTTTTTTTCTTTGCCTTCATCCTCCCCCCCCCCGCCCCCCTAGCCACCCTTTCCTGGAAGCTGCTGCTGCTGGCTCGCGTCTTTTTTGATGAGAGAGACGGACGGGTCTGATTTTCGTGCCCTCCGGAGAGGAGGGGACTCCCATGGCGGCCGCCATAATTGCGTGGACGAGCGGGAGAAGGAGGGGCGACCTTGAGCCGCGTCGCGCCGATCGCGATCGGAAGATGGACGTCTCTTGGATAGCGCGCGAGGAAGGGGAAGGGGTGTATTTACGATGAGGTTAGGAGCTCTGGACTCTATGATTTTTTTTTTTTTCTTTCTTTTTATTATTTTGGATGTATCTCGCGCTGGATGCGGTTGTAAAGCGCGCGGGAGATAAAAACGCTCGGGTGACGCTTTTTACGATTCGCCGTGTGTGTGCGCGCACGGGATAATCTGATTTAATTTGGGGAGGAGATTTGAGTTTGCGTTTTTTTTTCCCCGGCTTTTTATAATTTCGAGCCTGGAGGAGTAGTCGGACGGATTTCATTAATTAAGATAGCGCATCTTTTTATTGGGCTAGTCGTTTACGAAAGATTTCATTTTTTTTTTTTTTCATGTTGATTTGTTTGTTAAGACAATGATTCTTTTTTTTCCATGTCTATTGAAAAACTTAGGCGAGTTGCAACTCCCAAAGAGACTGTTTGACTTTTTGGAAAATGGATATTGATAATTGGACTTAACTCATTGTATTGGGTATCAAAGTTACGGAATCTAGATAACAATTGATGCCTTAGGTATACTGAAATTACTGAAGTCATTGTCAGAGATTCGTTTGTCATTTTCATACCTTTTATGTCATTGATAGGGAGCACAAGATTCCTAGAGTTATCATTATCTTTCATAAAAATACAACACACAATTATGTTGTTACTTTGTGAAACCCCTCAACATTGATATGCAATAAATAAGTAAGTACCCATATTATTCACGGACTCAAGTGGTAAACTTTGTTCCATTGAAATGAGAAGTTCTACGAGGTCCAGTGATGTCGATGAGTAAAATTTTCCAATAGTCTCAAACTCTTTATCCATCAACAAGTACCACAGAAGCTTGAATTAAAATAAAATGTAAAAAAAATTCATTCTCGTACTGTCCAATCAAATAATAAGAAAATTAACAGAGAGAAAGCAACAGCACTGTTTTAGTAAGCACGACATGGTCAGTTGTCCGTCAATCGTCCAGCTCGACTTGGTGTATGGCGATCGTTTCATTTGAGCTTGGAGCGCTAAACTCGGCCCCTTCACGCGTAACCAACTGCGTATATACAAGCGAAGCGAGAGAGAAACGCATGTATACCCACGAGGGGTCAGCATCAACGGTGCCGTGGCGGCGTCGGTTTCTCTCTCTCTCTCTCTCACGATGTGATGCGAGAGAGAGTGTGTGTTCGGCTGCCGAGCGCCGTAAAAACGTCAATTAAAGTGTTTTATTTGATCCTTCGTTAAAACGTTGAAATGGAATTTTGATTTATGACGGAGCGAAAGAGAGATAGCGAGCGAGTGGGCCCCCTTTTTCTTCCTCCTCCTCCTCCTGATTCTCCTCTTTTGCCTCAATCTCCTCCTCCTCCTCCTTCAGCTTCTCTCTCATTCCCGCTTCTTCGCGCGTACGTGTACGTGCCTATAATTAGCGGGGCCGCGCCACGGATTTCATACGCGCGTATTATACACACGCCGAACTCTGGCCTTAGACTATCTCTCTTGTGTGTGTTCTACCCTTCTTCTGAGGAACTTGGAGTCCCCGACAAATTTCTGACTGATGTGCAGCCCTGAGGGGTGGATTTCTCTGCATCTCGTTTTGGTGAATTTTCACGCCAGAGACTGGAAAAGGCGATTTTAATTGATTTGGTATACAATTACACCTCCAGGTGCTGTAGTGTTTTGAAATCGTATTGAATATACGTGACGAATGAAAGATTCCAAATGTGAAAAAGTATACGTGTACAACGACCGAATAGATGAGATTTATTTAAATGAAATTGAAACCTACAATGGTTGATGCTCGGGTTGATGTGTACTTCGAGATCAGCCATTTATCACCTTTATCAGTGTTTGGCTAAATTATCACATTAGTTATGTAATAGTAATTAAATGATTGATAATACAGTTTATATGTATACAAAATCATTACATGAAAACAATTTTTCTGTTTCAGGTAAGTGTCGCACGACGCAGTAACTTTGACAACTTTACTCATATAGATCTGATCCACGTAAGTCTTGAATTCGCTAACTGTGAAATTTGAAATACTACTAGATGTTGAATGAATAGGCTATGATCAAGCTTTGAGATTCGATTTTTAGTAGCTCAATATAAGTAAAAGAAGGTGTCTTTAAAAAGTCGAACAATCTTATTAGTCCTTATACTCGAAAAAATCACCCAACTTCTTCATTTTTAAAGTACACTTGTCTTATGGTTTATGCTTTGAACTTCATAAAAGACGATAATCAAGTGCTTTGGTTTATTTAGGGTATTAACGACTTACTGCAGGACATCAGGATTCAATTGAAATTTATTTAGTATCGATGTGAAATAACTTTTTTTTTATGTATTTTGGAACACCCGAGACTTTCAACACAGAGTCTCAAATGGGACAAAATTTTTCTTCAATAAAAGCATGTAGCATCAAGTTAAACCAAGGCACTCACTTGCTGCATCAAAGCTGTAAGCATAAGCATATCTTCCATGAGGTAGTATCAAAGGTAAAGAGGTACCAAACACACTTGTCATAAATTTCAGCTCTCAATTTTCATAAAGACAATGCACGTAAAAAACACTATACCCTTTAAACATTGGTATTGATGATTTCTGTTTGATGGACGAAGGAAGCATATGCAAAAACACCGAGTCCCACTATATTCGAGTATAAGTATATATATCCCACACAACATCTACTATGTGACGTGTTCAAGTATATCCAACAACCCAAGGCCCATCCGGTGCGTGGGCGCGCGAGGATGAATGAGATCTCGTCAAGCGGACGGGACCGCCCGACGACTCTTAGCTATCTCCTCGTTTCAATCGGACAATGCGTGGACTTGGGAGCGTCAACGCGTATGTATACATATATTAAATACACCTATACACACGTGCCTTGCTGGCCGATATATTGATGAAGCGCGCGGTTACTTTGTACACTGGCTTCCAGTGGGTATAGGTATAGCCCGACAGCGACAAGCTACTTTGCCGTGCGTTGAAACTCGTACGCGTACAGCCGTGCCAGTTGCTACCGTGGGCTCTTGCTTGTTACGGCTTTGGCCGGGGAGTGCAGGAGCTGCCGGATAATGGCCTGCAGGGATCGTATACACGAGAAAGCCGAGCTCGCGTCTGATATGCGCGCGTGTGTGTGCGGCTCGAGTGATTTGTAGGTTGATGCCAAACTGCTCGTGATTGGTGTGCGAAAAGGCGGCAAGTAGCTGCAGTTGGGAGTTAGAATAAAAAGTGGGAACAATGATCGCAAAGGTATATATAGCGCGTTTCATTGCAGTGCTCGCGGATGGTAGCGCGGACGGGCCAATCGTGTGGAGGAAGTAATCAAATTTCCCAAAGTCCGCGCTCTCCTCCTGGAGAAAAGGGAGAGAGCCAAAGTAATTACGAGGCTAATCTTAATTAAATCGATCTATCATTGCCGATCAGCGCGCCCAGCGCCGAACCTCTATATCTACCTGCCTCTCTGTATCATAAATACCTAATCGAGTGGCTCGGGAAAAATTTGTACATACACCCAATATATCCAAGCGAACGAGCTTTCACTCTGTTACGTGGGCCACAACAGAGGCTCAGTGCACACTGTCATCGGCTTTGGAAAGACTGGGCTCACGAGAGTCAGGTATCTCTTATGGTCACTGGTCCAAAGGAAGAAAACCGAAATAATGCCAGGGTGTCGAAAATCATTCGAAATGGCATCCTTTGCTCTTCTTATTATACATGCACCACTAAGAAATCGATCACCCAAAAGTTAGTTAACAGTTAATTACCTTTTATTGTACGGTGTATTTGTATAGGTACTCGACTCAATGGTGTATTTCCCAGCTATCAGATATACAATAGTACAAACATAATAGTACACGGAATACATGTACGTCGAGTCTATATTATTTTCCCGGGAGCTCTTGTACATGGCAAATGGTATATTTATATACACATAGTATTTGCCGATTGTATACATTGTACGCGTAACACACGGCGCACCTGCACTTTGGACAGCTGTTATCCGCACTCCATAGCGCCTGTCTTACGTATACACGCTACAGCAATCGGCCCAACCTAACGCCCTATCAATCTCGTTTTTGTTTTACTTTCTAGGAAATTGCTAGTTTCAGCTGGTAACTATATAAATATATACTTGGATAAGGTGATTATTCAAAAAGTCACGGCATTGCAATTTCGCGATAACGCGATTCTTTAGCGGCGTATGAGTGTACAATGAGTACGATTGTTGTTGTTATAAATGAACTTTTTAGAGATTAACCTCACCAAAAGAAGATAGGATCACTCGGAAAGCGCGTAATTATGTCGCTCTCAATGTTTCCATGGGCCGTCGTTTCCAACTGCTCGTTACTGCTTTTCTCTTTTATTGTTTTTTTACACATGTATACGAACAGACTAGTTCTCAACTTTGCCATTTTGTGTTTCATACCAGAACCGTTTGGTTTTGTAAAACTTTTCCCGTGAAATCCTTGCGTCACTTGATTCCATCAGCGACAGTACCGAGACTCGATACAAACAATATCAATGCACACCAAAATTCAAGCACAATGAACAATAATCAAGTCGAGTGGTGTTTTTTCTTCCTCCGACAGACTAACGTCCCAATATAGCGATACCTACTCGATCAGAGACATCCAAATGGCCAGTCAACAGTGGGTATACGGGAGTATAATACGTGTAGTGAAAACGTCCGTGGTCCCGTTAATTTTCTCACCCCCATCGTTTCAATGCAGCGTCTTGCCTCGTCGAGAAAGACAATGGGCGCACGTACAAACACATACGTAAAGTCACGCGCAGCCCAAGAGATACAGAGAGAGACGCATACGGACATCGAGCCGTATAATAGCCCAAGTGTCGCGCGGGACGACCACCACACACATATAGGTATATGGCCCGCGGATACGTATATACACACAGTGCTCGCGGCAACGAGCTGCCAACGTTTCGCGCATTAGCCCGACAGTTAGCTCTGGTTAATCGGGTCCCGTAAATTACCAAATTAATATCCAGCTCGCGCTCCACCCGGGCCATCCGTCAACTGTCACAAGGTCCGCCGGGCGCTCCCTCCACTTCCTTCAGCCACTCCACATCTCCGCCTGTATATATGTGTACTGGAACCTTTGACCTCGCTGTACACTGTCCAGCGCGTTTGTACCGCGTGAGCATACGTATATACGTATATGGCATGCAGGGTTGTTACGACGAAGTGACGGATGTGGAAAGGAAGCGTCTTGTGCCCTGTGCCGTGGCAGTGCCACGCTCGGGGGCCCGTGTAGTTGCACCAACACAGCACCTACATAAGGCTCCAGCCCTAATGGATGGGTTACGCAGGTGGCGCAGGGTTTTGGTTAACACTGTGTACGTGTTCGAGAGGGGGGTTAGAGGGAGCACCTCGTTGTGTATATACCTCTTTCGCTTGACGGAGGATTGACAGCTGGTCCCAAGTTTGCATTCATCACTCGGTCACCACGACGGTGATGGCGTAGAAGAAAAAGGATATATATATATAGGAGCGAGAGTGGGGGGGGGGCTAATTTGTCAGCGTTGGAGACTTTGTTTGACGTAGCTTTGGTCGGGAGAGCGTCGACGGAGGTGCCGGTCTGTATTGGCTTGTTATTAGTTGGCGTGGTGGCTTTGGAGCGTAACGAGCCATCGGTTTGGCAAGTGGGAAGGTTTTACCTCCCGGGAGCTTCTTCTCGGTGTCTTGGGGGAACGAGTTTGAAATATGGGCTTTCAGTGCAGGATTGTGGTTTTACTGATTTGCCATCTGCGGTAGCATGGGGTAACTTGTGAAACTCGTCGGTAGGTCGGCTTAGATTTTTCACCACCGAGCCTACAATGGACCGCTTTGTTCTTACGATTTTACAAGGTTACTTTCATTTTCCAAGAGAAACTCTATATGCATCAGAGGAAAGTCTGGAATTGTTTTCTAAATTTGAGATTTGGAAATAATGCTGGTTCCTAAGTTCTAAAAGTAAGGGAGATGCTGTTGCAAACCAGCCCAATACAGGTACAAAAATCTGAGTTTTTGTCATGTCCTTTCACGAATTATCAATAATAAATTGAATACTTCAAGCCCTCGTTGATTAATAAAATTACAAACGATCATAAGACTAGACTCAGTACTTAATCATTTGTTAACACTGCTGATAGTTTTCCTTCGATCAGGTTTGCCTGAGGAAAAGAAAACCCTTAACACGTTTACTGTACCGCACTCCGTGGAAGAAAAAACATTTTTTCGAGCAGAAAAATCAATCGCAGGTCGGATCGATCCATTATCCCACCCGAGCGAGTGCATCAAGCAGATTGGTGACATATTCGCGACCACCCGGCTAACAGCGACCAAGGACCATTATTTCTCTTGGCTCCCGAGTATGCGCCTCAAGACTGACTGTACAGACAGCCGCGAATTCGAAGAGCACCGCTGTTTGCTCTTTTTCCTGCAGCTTCTGCGTATGCGCTTCCATCGTCTTGGTACCTGCAGGATAACGCCCAAGGACGAAGAAATTAAAAGAAGGATGTACGTGGTACGGGTACATTTATAAACTCGCACGTATAAGGGTGACGTTAATTAAGAGTCCCGCGGCATACACCAATTGTTCCTACTATTGGTACACCATCCCAACGTAATAAGCATTTCGTCGTATACGTCCCGTATATTTTTTGGCCGTTTCCATCATAAATCATTAGATCCTGCAAAGGGTGTCCAAGAGACACAACATATCCGCGAGTAAACGAGCCCACCACCTTTGTTCAATATCGCAAAGTGACGGTTCACCGGCCGGTGTTAATGCGCGCGAGGAAGACGAACACAAGTCACGCCGGACGACGTGGGAGTATATTACACCCAGAGAGCGAGAAAAGGGGGTAAAAAGAGAAAAAAAAGGCACGAGTGGGAGAGTACACATACACACCCGTACGCGTGGTCCTCTCATCCGCTTACGAATTACGCGCCGAGTCGCACGAGTGTGTAGGGGTGTGCATATACCCATTCACTCTTTCTCATCTCTTTCAGTATATACATAAGTACACACGGAGGCTATTATACCGTTCGCGACGACACGGCTGCCAATTAGCGAGCTGACATCGAGCTGACTGACCACCGCCAGCAGTCTCTCTCGCTTCTCTTGTCCTCTCCCTCGCTTGTCACTCCACCGTCTTCTTCGCACTGCCCGTGCCCTTTTTTCCTCTCGTGCATCGCTCTCGTTCTGCTCGCACACCTTTTTTGTCTCCTGTCGATGCTTTGCTGTCACACTTACAATTGGCTATCGGGTGATGAGAGCCAATTTTACTCTTTTTTTGGCGAACTCTTCATTCCTCAAATATGGGAAAGAGCGTATCAATTCACTTAAAGATCCGAGCAGGCAGCAAGTGTATTTTGTTATCTTTGACAACGGGATCAAATAAGTAGGGTTCGTGTCCAAAATGATAATCTTGATTGTCTAGCAAACCGATGATAAATTTACGAGCTGCCACTTTTCTTGCCATTACCATTTCTCACGTGACATTTGTATACTCTACTCCTCACATCCGCAGAATGAGTAGGCGGTTTCTTCTTCTCCTTGTCAGGAGGGCAAAGAAACGCAAAGAAGATCCGAGAGCGCGGACCCACCTCACCCTTTCCTTGCGCGCTGACCTCCCCCATATAACAGTGGGCTTGTGTTTCTCCGCAAGACGGTAGTTAAGTGGGAATGCACGTAACTTATATATCCATACGGACACCGAGGCGGTCCTTAATTTGAAAACGAGCTCACGGCGTCTTCTCCTCCCTTTCATCCTTAGACCTCGTTCGGCGCTCTTTTGCTCTCCCCTGTCGGGGTTTTAATTGTTTTCTGCTTCTTATCTGCGCCTAATTAGGCGCGCAGGCTCCCTCGTGATTGTCCTCTTTCTACGTACTCCTTTTTCCACTGCGTTTGAGTATTGGCCGAGTTTCATGGTCTTTTGATTTGAGGTAAGAGGCCATTTTGGTTTTTCAAGATCTGTTGACGATGTTAGGAATATTGTTTTAAATGATATGGATGTAACTATGCCTTCGTAGTATTTATTAACTTCATAAAAGTCCCGGATTATAGTTGCGTAAGGATATTTGTGAATTTTTTGGTTTAAAATTAACAAATATTTTCGATATATATATATTGGAAAACGCGCATTACCAAGGTATTTCCAATACAGTGTAGTAATTCATACATTATCAATATAATGGTGACGTTTCTTCATGGGTAATGTTAAAATTGTTTTTTTATCCCATTTTTTAAGTTTTCAAGTGATGCAGACTGGATAGCAGAGAAAAATAAATCCGAGTAAAACCATACTATTTCAGACTTTTAAAATAGAGTAAGTACATCAGCCGTACTAATAAAGTCCGTACAAACCGATATCTCAATCAAACACACAGCACTTGCGTGGTTTATATGCGTGTAAACCCATAAACACGTTATATCGCGTTTCAATGAGATCAAATGACACGTCGACTCAATGCCACACACTGTTCCGCGCGCGTAAACAAAAAGAAAAAAAAAAAAAAACTATCACCCGCGAGCCGACGCGATAAAAACGCGCATCCGTTTTTACAAAAGTGGTTATAAAAGTCCATGGAAGAACGTACACGTGGACGACGACTGATGTTTAATTAAATATTGAGCCGATCATAAATCGACGCACCGCAGAGTGATGCTGCAGAGGCATTGGCAGCTTATAATACGAGGGCGCGTTAACGGGCCTCCTCTCCTCGCCTCTCCTCGCGTAACCACACAGCCGCGCGCGCATAATATGCTCTTTCGCCTCCTATGAATATTGATGCCCCACCTTCTTTTTTTTTTTTTTTTTTTTTTTTTTTTTTTGTCTTTGATGCGAGCTGGTGATGGTGGAAACTTGTTTTTTAACGGAGACGATGTGGCTTTGATTTGCGAATGCCGATTTATTGTTTGTTCCATTGGATATGTGACTTGGGTGTGATTTAAGATCTTTTTTTTCTTCTATTTTTATGAGATGAAAATTATGTGTTTTTCGATGTTGGAAATGATGCAAACTTTTTGAGGTATGGTTCATATAGTCGTGATATTTGTAGCTGGGCTATTTAAATGTTGACACAGTTGACGAAGATTTGAAATACCAGTTACTGTTTCATTTGAGTTTAACTCCTTGCATATTCAACCAGATGAATTCCTGTCATTGAAGAAAACGTGTCCAGAAATTAAAAAAAACAAAAATATTTAGTTACATCGAGACTGTTTGTTCATGAAAATTGCGAGAGGCTGCGTATCTAAAAGTCTTGATATATAGTTTAAGTCTTTTAAAGACTTTTGCAGTTTTTTAAATACTTGAGAGACTCTAAAGTTATCAATAGTTTTAGCTAACTTTAAAATATTTTGAAGAAAATTCAAATTTTTCGTAAACTTGTACAGACCTTCAAAATCTTTATGTGACTTCAAATAACTTGAAACTTTTGTTTATGTTTTATAAGATACTNTTTTTTTTTTTTTTTTTTTTTTTTTTTTTTTTTTTTTTTTTTTTTCTGCACCACACTCTTCTTCCCTCGCATCCGCTCGCGCACGCATCCATCTATCTCCTTGCATCCTTCGCGTGTGTAAATTTTCTTTTTTTTTTCTCTTCTTTTCCTTGTTTCATTCTACATTCGGCGGAGCTGAAAATGATAATAATAATTGGCTTGGCGTGTCTGTGTACAGCAGTTGTATGCATAATAATATATCCACGCGCGTTCGTGTATTATATACCTATACTGTACGAGCGAGCGTCTCTTACGTGATTGAGGCAAACTTGTCACGAGATACGAGTACATCATGTTTGTACCCACATGTACAACACGATTGTAATTTATGGGCCTTCGCGCGCCGGCGCGTAACGACGCTCGTTCGCGCGACTGCACATGCACGCATGTATACGCATACGTGTGCATACATGTATATTCGATGCGTAAAATACATGTACACACGATCGCTGGCTTGGCCTGTCTATAATTAACTTTATATTTGAATCTCGCACAGCTCCCGCCCCCCCTCTCTCTCTCTCCGTTATAGGCTAATCCGTTTGTAACTTATGTGATGTTTCTCGTTACGTGCGTGTGCGAATCCGCGTGCGTTCGGTGAGCTTGTGCGTGTGCGTTGGTTACAAGTGACGTTTCATGGGAACCGTCGTCGTGGACATAATAGGTATATCTTATCACTATATTTATGCGTACGAGAGCGATGGGAAGGCCGATGCAAATCCAGATCTTCTCTACCTTGCTCTGAGATCTGATGAATCATATCCGCGGATGCAATTAGGATTTTTTTTTCTTCAAGTTATAGCGATCGCATATCAAAGTAATGAAAAATGGGTGCATTAGCAGAACTGTTGTTTTTTATGTGCATGGTGTTGAATAAGTCGATCTTTATGTGGGGATGTCGCAATCAAGGATCGAATATGAGGTTCGTAACTAATAACGGATCGTTCAAATTTGAAATAAACAAATTTATGATTTCAATCTGCGAGTCGACGAATCAATTTTTTTTTTTTTCACTGCAATATCTTGTGTAACGATGAATTCTGTGCCTCAAGTGATAAACCATTGGTAATCGCGAAATTTTATCTTGTTAATTTATTGTATATATATATACGTGCTCGTGTAATTTATGTTACGTTAATGATAATAAATTAGATTACATTCTGATGATTGCGCGTTTGAGTTGTGCAATTCGTCACAGGACAGGTTTCGCTTAAATAAATGTGGGAGTGTGATTGGTAATTCCAGTACTTCGTTATTTATAATTATTTAAAAAAATGCTAGTAACAACTGGAAGAAAAATATTCAAGATCGTTAATATTTTTATTTTTTTGAATCTCAAACTAATTAGAATTGAATCTGAACCTCTGTCCCTAATAAAGTGGTGGATTATTATTTTTTTTTTTTTAAGTTGCGATACATTTTAATTTACTACTATTTTTTTTTTACAATTAAATGCGTTTTTTTTTAAAAAATGGTAATCAAAAAAAGGAAAAAAA